>JANIJG010008730.1:0-22156 GCA_024611175.1 Megaceryle torquata
GCCTCCCTACACCTTAACACAGTGCTTGATTTACATTTTAAAAGCAAGTTTTCTTTTGAAACTCTCTAAGGGAACAGAAGAATTCTTTTTGTATTTCTGAGCTGCATTTTCTTTGCAGGCAGATAAATGGCAAATGTGGAGAAACTGAAAAACAGAAAAGGCAATGGCTTTGATTTGTTTTGCACTTTCTACATCCCACCAAAACGTTTTGATCTTTCTGTTCCAATAAAAGGGTTCAGTGCCTTTCATTAAGCACATTGGTACCTTATGGGAAAGCATAACACTACAGAACACATTCAGACTAGCTCTTTTTCTGAGTGTCGCAGAGTACTTTGCAAAAATACCGTAGGATTATCAACTGCAATGTTTCCTATATGTTTACTTATGCTTTCTATCACTTTGGGTACAGGTTTAAAAAATAATCCATCTAGGGCCAAATCTTGTGATTCATATGCAAACAAAGATGACACAATCTGATTCTTAGAAATCACATCAGTGATTACGTTAGGCAAAATGCATAACAATCAGCGTTAGCTTGTTTTTACATTGCCCTTTCCCACTCCTCCACTGATATCTCTTGCATTCATGTTCACACATTGTCTTGGACTGTAAGCTCTTTGGGACATCAAGAGTCTTCTAATGTAAGGGAATAGATGAAGTACAGTGGTTTCAGGATTTTTGTTACCTATTATCTCAACAAAAATAACAAAGAAAGTGTTCCCGGTGAACCTACAGGTCATCAGTCTTGTTACTATTCCCAGAGATAATTCTGGACTTGTACTGTCCCAGCACTTTGAATACTTCTCCTGCTTTATCTTTCCTGACTAGTTTTATGGTTTATGGTACATTAACAACTTCTATTTTATCATATTATTTAAATGTAAGTTTAAGTTATACTCCTAATTGTCAAACAATCTTGTTTTTTTCTTTTTAAAAGTATTACAAATAGGTATGCATAAACATGGCTTTCCTCTGTGTTCTAGTGGTTTTCTGAGATATTTCAAACAAATCTGGATTCCATTATGATTTTTTTTTTCTTTCTATATTTAAGTGCTCATGAAATCTTTTGACTTCAGTGGAAAATTCACGCTATTTATAAAAATTTTGCATTTAGGAAGTTTGACTAAATGACTTGTGTTACCTCATATCCTATGCCTCCCTTTACACTTTAGTGAAAAGTGATAAAATTTTCACGGAATTGTCTATGAAAATCAAAGACTCCAATTAACATCAGCCATGAATATCAAACAGTTAGACCACTGACCTTTGAATCAGACTGGAAAAGCTACATGTGTTGCTGGCATGAATGGACAAAGTCTTTCTTCACTGCAGTGCATTGGCCTGGAAAATTTGTGCACCTCTGGGTTCTGTATGAACTTCACACGCATTATCAGCAGTTCATTTGGGGTAAACACTTTAAACCCTGGAGCTCTGGACCACTGTATAGCTTTCCTATTTCTTTTCTGTATCCTGAAAAGACTCTTCTGGTCTCCCTGGTAATAAAATCTGTAGTATTTATGCCTTTGGAGCTACTTTGTTTTCTGTTGTCTAGTGTCTTATGTTGACAAGTATGATACAGAGAGGGTATAACAAGTATCTTATATGTCATAAGACATATAAGGATCATAGACTAACTCAGGGTGAGAGATACTTCAAGAGTTTTCTAGTTCAGCCTTCTGTTTAAAGTAAGGCCAGCTATGAGTATGGTCTTGCAGACTTCCAAGATTGAGACTGCATAATGTCTATGAGAAACGTGCTCAGCTGGTGTGCTGTCTTCATGTGGAAATAGTTTCTTGTTATATTCCATCGGAAGCTCTCATTTCAATTTGTACTCACTGTCATCCATCCTTGAGCACACACAACAGGCTCTGAGAAGAGTCTGTCTCCATTTTCCAGATGACTTGTTGTAGGTAGTGGGTGTGAGGATCCCCTCAAACCCTTCTCTACTCCAGGCTGATTTGCTTAAAGAAGAATTCATGCACTTCCCCACACTGATAGGCAATATACTCCCTCCAATACATCACCCTCACTGTCATCTCCTTGGGTCTGACCCACAAGCTATCACTCAGCTAGTCCCGTACAAGCCATAAGACTGAGCTGCTCCTTCACATAGAGGGCAATCACTGGCCTATCCTTGTTTTCCAATCCTGTCCTGTCTGAAGAGTTTGCATCCATCTATACTAACACTGCGGTCAAGTGCTGTCCCATTTCATCCCAGCTGTACATCTGGTTGCTGTATTGCTGGAGCTGTGATCTTACCTACTGCTTATATACACCACTGCCTATATACAACCCCTAATTTCTTTACAGATTTCAGTGAAGGAAAAGATTTTAAAGGCTAAGATTTATGTTGCTCACCTGCACCTCTGTAAATTCAACATCAATGAAACTAGTACCTATATACCCCTGTGCAACTGAAAAGAACATAAATGTAGTGAATAAGCACTTTATCCCAGCCTGATTAAGACACAGCATTAGTACCTAGACAGGCTTACCAAAAATGATGTTGCCCACCATTTTTTCTAGGTGTCAGATGTTTCAAATAGGCTACCTCTGGGACTTTCAAATAATAAGGGAGAGATCTAGCTTAAGGAATACTGGCAACATGATCATAATAGCTTTTCAAGGGACATTATATATAGAACTTAATGGTCTTTGCTTGTTTTTTTTCTTGAGTTCAATTTTCTATTTTAGTTTAATCCAAAATGCCTCTGGCAGGCTGTGGGCAGGTGGTGGTAAGCGTTGAACAGATACTTTCAGGTGGAGTAGGACAAATCATAAACCAGTATAGGCTAGAATGCTTTTTAAGTACAGCTGTGAGGAAGGGATTGTGCATGTGCTGTAGAGGCAAGACTGGACAGTGAAGCATTCTCACAGACATATGCAACACTGAAACACAGGTCCTTCTTTGCTATTTCACTGATTTCCATTTAATGCTGGCAATAATTTATTTTAGACTACAGTTGCTGATTGGAACCAGAATTCCTACCCAAACACTTGGTTCCTACAGCTACAAATCTACATCTCCTCAGTGGAACTAGTAACCCTTCACTTAGAGGTGAGAGCTTATTTTTGACCGTTCCTTTTCAGTGGAATAGAATAATGGTGTGGGGCTTTTTGTTTAGTTTTGCTTTGGTTTAGTTTTGGTTTGGTTTGTTTGTTTTTGTTTGTTTGTGGGTTTTTTTGTTTGGTTTGGGTTGGTTTTTTTTTTTGTTTGTTTGGTTTGGTTTTTTGGTTGGTTGGTTGGTAGTTTTGGTTTTGTCTTTTTTTTTTTGTCTGTGTGTGGGGTTTTTTTTTGCAAGGTGGAAGAATAGGTTATCTCATTGTGAGTGAAAAACCCCTCAAAACCTGAAAGTCTCATTTCATGTAGCTTTTAAATCCAGATAGAAGAGAAATCAGAGAGGATTTGATATCAACCAGTGTAGGGAATGTAGCTGATGTAAGATAAAAGGTTCAACCACAGCATCCTGTGATTCTAGGTAAATTCATATGAAGGCACATCTCCCTCATCTTCAGTTGCCTCTGTGCTGTTAAAGAATTTTTAAATTCCTTCACTTTGTAACAGATTCCTAAAACACAGCTTGAGACCAAGAAAAACACAAAAGTTATTAGAAACATTCTCTCAGTTTAATTCTGGCAAATACCATGCTTAGAAATTATGATACTCCTCTAAATAGCACTTGGGTCCAGAGGGAGCCGGAAGAATTATCATGATGCTGGTGCTGAGTGCTAACACCTGGCAGAGACTGTCAAGGCAGGAACAGTAGGTTAAGTAGCCGCCTTTTGAAGTCACTTGTGATGATGGAGTAACAACACAAACAAGCAAGGCATGTTAGAATCAGGTTTTGACAGAAATCTGAATCACAATGAAATTATTTTTTGTGGCTGCACTATGTTTGATCAACAGATTGTGATAAACTGCTTATTGTTCATTGAAGAGTCTTATTCTTCTTATTTGAATGAGGGTATATACATACTTGTTCCACAGATTCTTTTGTATTTACACAACATTATGTGCAGCTCTGTGGTACTATAACACAATGTTTCCCCCTACCTTGATAACATATGCAAATGGAAACAACCTGCATTATTTTGAGTCTATACTTGTAGTGCCTAGCACACCCAGTTTGTGGGCATCAATCAGTCTTTACACTCTTTGGAACATCTTCCTTATTACTATTATTTCTATTACCTCTGTTGCCCAGAAAGTCTACTCAACCAACATTCATCAGTTCTTGTATATTTTGGTAGGTAAGTCAGTTTTACATTGGTGAGGAAGATATAGATGTTCAGGAAAGAGATGATGGTGTTAAAAAGAGCTAATAGCAGGCATTACATTTTATGAATTGAAACTCTGAATATTAAAAAAAGTACAAGTAGGATTTATATAAGTAATTCAATTCAGTAAGCCATACATTGAATGAAATCTTTTAAGTAGCTTTGTGATAGTCTGTGGTTCTTTTACAAGCATCAGAAACAAGTTATTGCTTTTCAGACAGTAGTGAGGTTACAGTCACAGTGAGATACAAATTGATTTTCTTTTTCATATGGTGATGCTTTTATCTGTTCTTCAGAAAGATTGACAGATAGTAGTACAAATTTTCCAATAACATTAAAGAGAACTATTTAATTAAAGACATACAATAAACATTAATGTAAACCAACATTTTAAAAATACAACTTTCTCACTGGATATTTAAAGTATGAAACCGGGGATTACCCTACCACAAGAATACAGCTTGGGGGTGAGAATGATCTTTCATTAAAATAGTTTCTTAAAATACTTCAATATGAAGCTATCTAATTGCCAGCATGATATATTATGAATACTTTATAAGCTGAAAATCTTTCTGTGTACATTTTAACCCTGAACTTTGATGTTTTATATTTCATAATAAATAAACAAAAAAGGAGATAAACTTAGGTCTTTCTCCTAAAAAGAAAGAAAAATATTTTAATTAAAAAGTATTTTAATAATTCATTTTCATTTTTACAATCAAACATGAGTTTGTCTTTCTTGGTCATTTAGTTCTGATCTTGCACCGTGGTATGTGATACCTTTTGTATACCTGAAATAAAACTGTGCTGAGCTATTTGCAGGATCAAGGTTATAAGAAATTATTTTCTATAGCTGCACAGGAATCTATCCAAACCTCTTTCACTTGAAACACATATGTTAATTCTCTGTGTATTAATGAAAGAAGAGATTTTTGATCACAGAGCAATGGCTGTTCTCTTTAATATCTCCTAATAAAAAAGGAGCTTGTAACAAACCAGTTATGTCTTACTGACAGTATGATTTGAATTTCCCAGAATTGTTGTTATATGTTATCATGTTATGAAAAAGAAAGTTTGAGTAACATTAATAATTTTACTGTGAAATCAGTCAG
This sequence comes from Megaceryle torquata, assembly GCA_024611175.1. NCBI lineage: Eukaryota > Metazoa > Chordata > Aves > Coraciiformes > Cerylidae > Megaceryle > Megaceryle torquata. Next base: position 5,391 of record JANIJG010008730.1, read on the forward strand.
CCCAGTTTTATGTTACTTTTTAGATAGGTCTATTATGCTCATTTTGATTAAGACTTTGTGTGGAAATTTTTAATATGTTCCTAAATGTTTGTTGCAGAAAACATGTAATAAAGGCATGAAGCAAAACTACCTTCTATTACTGGAAGGAGATATTCTTATGGGTATTATATGGAAACCTTTTTTTGGCAGATACCGAGAGAAAAGTTTTCCATTTTTCTAATGCTAATATGGTCTTGCAAGAAAAATATCCCAGAAGTAAACTTCCCAGAGGAAGTTTACAACTTCCTCATGTAGAATTTGCTAACTACTCTAGAATCCCACTGAGCAAGTATTTGAATGGATCAGGCACTGCAGCTGAAGGACTTGGAAGAAAACAACCACTGACCCGTAAAAGCAAGAGATTTTCTAACTTCCAGGTACTGGAAATGATTCTTAGGAAACAAGCTTCTGTTGAATGAATAAAGAAAAGTAGAGAAGGTCCTGGAAAGGGAAAAAATCTTGGGAAAGATGTTTTGAAGGGGTAGAAAAAAAATTCTACAAGTCTGTCACTGTGCAGCATGGTAGAATATCCCTGATTCATGTACAATAAGTAAGACTTGCTCTTACTTGGCAGAACATACATTGTACAGCTGTTATAAATCACATATGGAGGTCGTGATTTTCAGTTGCTGTAGGTATAAGAAGTTGCCTTAGATATAAGAAGAGAACTGGAGAGCTGAAGGGCTCTCAGAAGGTTACCTAATGCTCAGTCTGGATCCTAATTCTGCTTCAGCACAGTATCAGTGATGCTATTTCTGACAGATGTATTTCTAGAGATTCTGGAGGTCTTTAAGAATGGGATAGACAATGTTTTCCAGTGTTTCACTATAAGCCTTCTGTTGAAGTCGAATTCTACAGAGGTCTGGAAACAATTAAATTCATCCCCATGAAAAACCTGGGGCTCGGTCTGATCTTAAGTGTATGGCATCAAATTAATTTTTCAAACACTTCTCTTGGTGACGGATTATAGAAGACATGATAGAATTTTGGGATGGAAAAAACCATTTGTATCATGCCATGATATCATCTGGATTTGATTTACAAATCACATTTGCATTTCCATGTCTCTGATCTTGTTGAGTATTACATATGATATACTTTGGTGAAACTACTATTTACTGATCCTGTCCAAATTACATCATCAAGAGATGGATTATTCATGTGAATAAATTTGCTTGTGAATTTGCATGCAGTTCATGAGAAGATCAGGATTCTATTACACCTTTTAAAAGTAGCCCCAAGCCTTTTAGAGCAAGGGATCCATCATATTATTCATTACTTCAAAATGACATGAAAAGACATCCTTTTCCTTCAACCTAGTAGCTGAACATTTCCTTTTGAGGCTAGACACATGCTAACAAAAAGCTAGGAGTAACTGCTGCTGTGCTGCCATACAATCTCTCCCAACAGTGGTAAAATAAGAATAAAATTAGTTTTGAAAGCCCCTTCTCCTCTCTCAAAAGAGAGATTTGCTCTTTTCCCTTAAACTGATTACTAGTTGTGATTAGAATATTATATTAGATCCACCACCAAAAGACAGAACACTATTTCTTTCAATCCATGACTGGAATGTATAAACACCACAAAACAAGCTCTGTTGTTGGAGAATGACAGATCAGATGCACATTAAGGAAAATTCTTTGGGTTTTTTGTTTTTATTTTTTTTTCTCTCAGTTTCAAGTGTAAGTATGTTTCATACTTTGTGATCAGTTAGTAGCTTCAGAGCTGTATAATTAGAAAATGCTTGTTAAGTATGTATACATATATGTAAGTAAGTCTTGTTAAGTATGTATATGTCTATATATGTATACCTATGCATGCAGTATTTTGCAAGTCTTTTTCGTATTCCTACATGGAGAAATCTAACCACAAGAAATGTGCCATGGTTGAAGGTAAGTACTGAAATACCTCTGAGTCAAGCCTGAGATAACAAAAAGACGGGGTACTGGCTTCCAGCTTAGAGAGAGGTGGGCTTTCACAGCATGCATCAGGAGCTGGAAACCAGGAAGGGCTGCATTTTGAAGTCTATTTGACTCCTGCTGTCCAAGACTCCTGCTGAGTTTTGAACTGTATTACTGCCTCCCTGAGCTCTTATGACTCCTGCTGAATTCAGAACAAACTAGGAATTGCTGTGTGGGAGCCATTTGCTTTAAAGAGGAAAGAGACTTAACCTGTCATATTCCTGCAGGGAGGGATTCTGAACAGACTACTCACTTCTGCAAAACTTAAGGGGTCAATGCCCATCTTTTCAAAATGTGTGGGGAATAGGGGTGTGCGTGTGTGTGAGTGCAGGAATAGCATGTCTTCTCACATTTCTCCATTAGGGACACAGGCTGCAAACACATTTAACAGAAGTACTTGTGTGCAGAACTGAATATAGCCTTGATGTTGATGCCCAACCTGCACTGCACCATGAGCAGTCTCATTGTGTGACTGTCAGTTACCAACAATGCTAAAACAGAGACTAAGACATTCTAATACACCCTCCTTGCAATCTCTCAGTCCCACAGTAAGTCTGCCTGGAACAAGTAGGTAATCATTTAAATTAATCAGAATACACTACTTTTGATATGAAAGTGTCTAAATGTGTGTTTTATACATCCTTAGTCCAAAAATGATTTAAGGTTAAACCACTTAAGCCTAGATGAAGTCAGACATATTAAAAAGCTGGATGACTCTGTAACTGTCCCTGACAGTGGTTTTCTCTAATTTGTCACAACTGAATGAGATAGGAGAGGAGACAGATGTGCCAGTGGACAAGCTCTGGCTGGTGACTCTTGTGTGCATTTCTCAAATTAAAGCACAGCAGTCCTCTATACCAGCTCATTTAACTCAGAATAGTGTATCTATCCTGGCAGTTCCTAATGTGATTGCGTCTGAGGCCAAATAATCCTTGGTCATCTGATATAAACTTGCTTTTGGGCATTCTGCCTTTTGCATATAACCTCCTCTTATTACTCTGCCAACAGTGTGGTGGAATTTAACTTGGCAAAGGTGATTGTAGAAAAGATGGCTAAGCTTTCTAGGGAGAGCACATCTTTGATGTATCTTCTTCACTTGTTGAATGGAGCCCCCTAACTTTTGACATAATGTTATAAAATTTCCTGAAGAAGGATCCCAAAGACACCAAGCTTTTGCCTTTCTGCAATGCAGTTAAGAACTAGACCAAGATTACTGCGATTTTTGTTATTTCTTAGTTCATTAGAAACAAAGTAAATATTTGTCACACATATCCTCATATAGATTAAAGTCCAAGGGACAAAGTCAGAATCAGCAAGATCAGTGGGAGAGCTAGTGACACTGCCATGTAAATGAGTACGGATATTTCTGTCAGGATCTGTGGAAGATGTGAATTCTGCCATGGATTCCAGTAGACTCGTGTAGTTTGGTGTGATCTCTGCAGCTTTAGAGAACTAGTCACAATTCAGAAGATGATTCAGAAGAACCATCACACCGAAGGCAACCTATCTCTGAGTGTCGGTGGTAAAAGGCTACAAAACTGCACAGTTTTTCTTCTCAAGTTAAGAAAAAATCCCTCCTTCTGGACAAATCTCATCTATGAACCTTCTGTTTATCATCTGCTGACTGTGAAGGTAGTATTTTGTTGTAAAAATTTGATTTGAAAGGTGCTACCTGCAGTATTACAGTAACCTTAGTGGTTAATATGGAAATCTATGATATTCAGTATTTCCAGAGGTCATTTGGACATAATAGATTTGGACACAATAACTCATCATGGTTTAACTCCAGCCATCACTCAGTCTCTCATTCGCTCTTCCCCGACTGCCAGTGGGATGGGGAGAAGAATTTAAAAGAAAATAGCAAAACTCCATGGGCTGAGAAAAGAACAGTTTAATAACTAAACTAAAATATAATAATAACAATAATATAATAATAGTAATGAAAAAGAATATAACAAAAAAAGAGAAATAAAATCCAAGAAGAGACAAGTGATGCATGATGCAATTGTTACCACCCACTGATGGATGCCTGAGCAGTGATGTGCCCCACTGGCCAGCTCCTCCTAGTTTATATAATGAGCATGACGTTCTATGCTATGGAATACCCCTTTGATAGTTTGGGTCAGCTGTCCTGGCCATGCTCCCTCCCAGATTCTTGTGAACCTCCTCGCTGGCAGAGCACAGGAAAATGAAAAATACTTAACTTGGGATAAGTGCTTTGTAGCAACAACTAAAACATCAGTGTGTTAACAGCATTAATGTCACACTAAATCCAAAACTCACCACTGTACCAGCTACAAGGGAGAAAATTAACTCTGTTCCAACTGAAAACAGGACAGAGCTCAATAGGGCACATCTTAAGTCTTATGCTTTACGATTTACGAGCATAGATTCTGTGATGAGAGATTAGTTTTCCTGCTTGCAACTGTACTACTGGTCAGAAAAAGCAGATGAAAACCTAAATGAACTTAGTAAAGCTAAAGAGGACTAACAGGCTGACATGTCATTAAGGTGAGAAATTTATATATAAAAAGTCAGTGTCAACTAAACATTTTTTCTCCAACATTTACTTTGTTCACCTTTCCTTCCTTTCCATTATGTCTAGAAAAACTCAGAAACTTGAGGAGTTTATCAGCCAAACCTAATTTTGTTGCCAAATATTTTTTGCACTAGATGAACACTTGATTTGACCTGCCTCAAAATATGAATGAACATTTTGCCACCTCTACTTTAATGCTGATCTGAAATATGTATATTTACATAAGTGCACAAAGAAAATAAAAATATTAACTTTTTTAATAAGCTGGTTTTCATTTTTATACTGTCATTGGAAAATTGAAAAGGAATAAAGAAACTCTTGGGAAGGGCAAGAATTTACAGAACATTTCAGCCTTAGTGCAAGAGATCAAAAACCCTTCTGGCTGGTATACTCTAACAGATGTTACTCTCTGATCACAATAGTATGATATATATACAATCTAATTTGTAATATTAATTCATTTCTAACTGGCCAAGATGCTTTAAAAAAAGAAAAGTTACTTGCTCTCATTTACATTATGAGACAGATTTTCATTCTCAGAAAAGTGATTCAACAGGAACTGAAAAAGTCTGAAAAGTTTTTCTCTATAGGTCTATTTAATTTTTGCTAAAGAACGCTTTCCTTTTTTGTTTAAATGTTGAATAATGTGATAGGAAATCCATTTATATACAGAAATTTTAAAAGCCTCTTTATTTTTCCTGAGGGAATCTTCTTCTCAGTTCAGCCTCTAGCTGCATAAGCACTGCAGTTCCTACCTGCAGATTTTTGTTTTCATGTACCTCTAAGATTCAACATTTCAAAAATTGTTTTGTCTTCTTAACAGCCTTGAAAAAAAAGTCTTATATTCTTTTATGGTAAAATATGTAGAGCTTGTTGCTTACAAAAAAATTCTGTAATATTTTTTTTTTTTGGAGAAAATTATGTTATATTCTCATTATTCAAAAAAAAAGGAAGAGTGAAAATAAAGTAGTAAAAGATGCTGCCATATGAGTGCGTATTTATTCTATTACAAATGGAAACATTTTATTCATGAGTGTTTACAAATATTTAGCCAGGGAGAGGGGTGAAAGAAGTCACGTCTTTATTGCTTGAAAAAATACACTTTTAATTTCTATTGGCTAAACTATCTCCCTTGGTATTAGCAATACCTCTAGGCAAAAACAGATCTTTAGTTTTCTTGAGATGCTCTTCCTGTCTGTTGATAGACAAAGGGCCTATCTACAAAGTGATAATGTATCTTGTTATTTGTGTATTTGTGGTATTTTTGTTTGTTTGTTCGTTCTTGCTTGGGTTTGTGGGGGGTTTTTTTGGTATTTTGGGGGGTTTTTTTTTGTTTTTATTAATGGACAGTGAAAATGAAACAGTCAGCATTCAAGATCTTATAGCTTGCAAAAAGATTAGTGCTATCAAAATTTCAGCCAAGAATTGAAAAAACAGTATGTTAATCAGTCCCCCTTATCTACACGCTATAAAATGCACCAATGCCTGTGTTTAGCCACTTCTTTCCTATACTTTAGACTATTATGAAGTGCTTTTGTGGTGCAGAGCATTTTCCAGTTGTTCCTGAGGAAAGAGTGTTGGTTTGGAACTGTCACACTCTATGATTGCCCCATACACAGGTAAAATGCCAGCACTGAATGGTTGGAGTGAACTGGCAAACCAGAAATGCTCACCTTTATATTTCCCTACCTTCCTACTCAACCCTTGAGTTCTCCAGCCTGTAGTTTAATGTAGTTACCATGTCTTCAGATCTCAGTCCCACAAACAATATGCCTGTGTGGAACTTTACACATAATTTATGGAGAATTTACATAAAACTTCTGTTAAAAATTCAGTCTCAGTGTTAAATTTACAAAACTCTCAGAAAATTCAGGAAACAACAGATTTACTCTTCACAATAATGTACATGTGGAATAAATTATCTCAGGATTTGTTTTAAAAAAGAGAAATAGTATGCTATTCCCCCCCCCAATAATTTAAAATTAATAGATAATTTTGATTTTTTTTTAAATTTTTATTTCCAAAATGGAGTAATGATTGAGCACTAGCACATAGAAAGATTAACTCTGGATATAGCAAAACACAGTATGTAAGGAAAAATGAGACTTTTCTGCATTAAAAGAATGTATGCTCAAAAGTTGGGGGGGTTTTTTCTGTGTATAACATCTCGTTTGGCTACCTCTGTAAGTAGATGGAACCTTCAATTACATATCTATTTTCTTATCTAATACTGAGACTTTTAAAGTTTTATTCAGTTCATTGAAATGAGCCAGAAGGATAAACTGGTCTCACCTGGATTAATATTTCTAGAAGTTCAGGCTGATGCTTTTCATGGCTGCCTCAACCACCAAGATTGTCACAATGAGGCTCAGCATGCTCCCTGGTTATGTAGGTTATGTCTGAGCTACACAAACCAAAACTGTGATAAGTGCTGAATTCAGCACTGAAAGCAGCCAAGGAATGCACCAGCACCAAGATGGTTAGATGTATTTTATCTCACATTTAAATGGTTAAGTTGATCCAGTTAGGTATTTAGGGTATTTCTAATGGACACATTGGATGGATCACAAAGGATGATAGCCAAGAATACTATCTGCATAAATAAAATATCCTTCAAGTGATGCATATGATCAATACAGAACTTCAATTTACACCTGTGCCATTTTCATTTTTGCTTTTGGCAATTTTAAGGTATTCTCTTTTATTCACAAAAATATCACAGCATCACAGTCTCTAGACAAGCTTCCTGTTCAAAGCAGTTTTAGCTATGAGATCAGACCAGGTTGTTCAGGGCTTTGTCCCATCTCATTCTGAAAACCTCCAAGGATGGAAACTGTACAACTGCTCTGTGAAACCTGCTCCCCTGCTGGATTGTCGAGATGGAGAAACATTTCTCCTTCTGTCCTGTCAGAAACTCTCCTATGACAATTTATGCTTTCTGTCTTGCACCACCATCAAGGCTCTGTCTCTGTTTTCTTGATCACCCCCCTGTAGGTACTGGGGGGCTGACATATGGTCCTACCCAGACCTATCTCTTCTTCAGGCTGAGCACATTCAAATTGTTTAGCCTCTTACAGGGTGATTACTCCAGGATCTGACCATCCCTGTACTGAACTCTCTCCTGTCTTGTACTGTAGGATCCAAATTGGCTGTGGTATTATAGACATGGTCTCAAACTACTGGTCAGGCTTCTGTTAGCACAGCACAGAATATTGTTGGTCATCCCTGCTTCCAAGGCTCTCTGATAGCTCATGCTCATCTCTTTGCCCAGCCGGACCCTCAGGGCCTCTTCAGCAGAGCTGCTCTACTACAGAGCCTGTATCAGACAGTAGCTCTTTCTTCCCAGGTGCATGAATTGGCACTTTTCATTACTGAATGTTGTATGGCTCCTGTTGCTCCATTCTTCCAGCCTTTCTAGGGATGCCTGGGTAGCAACTCTGCCCTTGAGAGCATTACCTGTGTGCCCCAAACTCTTGTCCCCTGCCAGCCTGATCAGAGTGCACTGAAGTACCCATTGCCCACTCCACTGGTCACTGATGACATTAAATAGGACAGATCTCAAAATAGGCCCCTGAGGAATTCCGGTTGTTACTTATCTCTGGGTAGAATATGGCCCTTATGTTACACTGAGATAAACAAGAAACATGTTTCATTTCTACAAAAAATGGAACAGATGAAGTCTTTTAAGATCATTTAAGACCAGAACCAGAATAGCCTCTGCAGTACTTTGTAAAATTAGATGAGAAAATTCTTTCAGCTTTCTCCATTGCTATCTAGATCTGATCAGTAAACAGTAATAACACAGGAAGTCAATGAAGCTGGTGAGGGGTCTGGAGAACATGTCTTCTAAGGAGCAGCTGAGGGAACTGGGCTTGTTTAGTCTGGATAAAAAAAGTCTGAGGGGAGACCTTATTGCTGTCTACAGCTACCTGAATGAAAATTGTAGTGGGGCATGTGTTGGTCTCTACTCCCAAGTAACTACCAATAGGACAGGAGGTAATAGGCTTATGCTGTGCCAGGGGAGGTTTAGATTGGATATTAGTTAAAATTTCTATACTGAAAGAGTGGTTAGGCATTGGAATAGACTGCCCAGGGAGGTAATGGAATCACCATCCCTGTATGTGTTCAAAAAACATGTAGATGTGGTACTTTGGGACATGGTTTAGTGGCCATGATAATGTTGGGTGGATGATTTGACTCAATAATCTTAGAGGTCTTTTCCAACTTTAATGATTCTATGAACATACATGAAAGAAAATAAAATAAAAAAAAAAACCACAAAAAAAACCAAACAAAAAACCCCAAAAACAATAACAAAAAAAAACCTCAAATAAATCTAGAAGTGCATTTTATATAAAAAATGCTAGTCTTGGTAGAATCTTAATTATAAAAAATAAGAGGCTGCAAGAAAGTACTATTGTCATCAACTGTATATGTCAGCTACTCAAGTTTTATAGTGATTTTAGAGTCACTGTAACTCATTTTATATGTAGTAGCCTGCCAAGGACCTACAAGTCAATGATTTGCCTGTGTTAATGGTTAAATAGACCTCTGCCTCTAGGGCAGTTTGAAACTCACATTCCATTTAAAAAAAAAACCCAACATATTTTTCTGGCAAAGTTGGACACTTTTTTTGTCAGAACATACTTCTACTCTAATTACAAATTTCTACCCATGTCAATAAATTCCTTCCCACTCAGTTTAATGAATGGAAGTGTTTCTAAAGCACAGGATAAAATTTCCTTTATTCTGTCTTTTTTTTTTTTTTTTTTTAGAACGGGTGTGAAGAATTTTAACTTGTCACTTTGGAGAAAGAAACAGCAACTTTCAAAAACAAGCATTCTTTTATCTATTTAAATAAAATATATCCATCCATATATGACAGAATATAGAGAAAGATGAGTAATTGGGGGTTAGAGTAATGAAGGGCAGGCAAACTGAAAAATGCTGCTGATAAGGGAAAAGTATAGGAAATGTAATGCCAAAATGAAAGACTATTTGGTATCATTATGAAACCTTTGCTATGAAACAGCTCACCTCTGTCAGTCTGCCCACGCTGAAAAAATAAAAGTGAAGGTGCAATATATGGTAAATGCTTTGATAAAAAGCAGCAAGCCAACAATTATGCTTGATTATGAAAGTGAATATTTAAAAATTACTTTAAAAATATTAAAGAAAGGTAGTTCTATAATAGAGATGGAAAAAGTTCTGCTTATACTGTAAGAATCAGGATCTATGAGACAATGCATCTTAACTGAACAGAAGAATTTCCAGAACTGCACTCAGGTATCTGTCATTTAAATGTCAGCTTCATACATTCACTCAAGCACAACGGATAAAATATTTATTTGGTTGGTTTTACTTTTCAAGATTGGTGACTTAAATATACATAAAGCCATGCCTTGATAGACATAATTTCTTGATAGAATCATTCCAATATCTTTTTCTATCACAAGTCTTCCTGAACCTCCAGCATAATTTAATTCCCCATTTATTTTTCTGATGCAAAAACTAGGCAACATGTACTGTTAGGGCTGCAGACAGGTGACTAAACCACTGACTAGTCTCTGTTCTAAGGTTAAGCTAACTGAACAGGGCATAAGATACAATGAGGAATGACAAAACATTGCCAGACATGACAGATAACTGTGCAAGAACCTGACAGTTACAGATAGTGCCACGAGAAGATACATGAATTTCAAAGTTGGTTTAAGGGGAATTATATGAGAAGCACTTATACCTCCCAAGTTGTTGAAGGGAAGTACCTGGGACCTGCAGGGTAATAAGACACTTGTGAGGCCAATACTACTTATATTACCAAGCCAATACCTCTTTACATATATATCACCAAGATTATTTGTGTGATAATATAAAAAAATACCAAATTTTGGTCCAGATGTAGCAAAAATGGGACAAATGGGGGAAAAAATACTTAGAGGGGCAGATTATTTGGGAGAGGCTTGGTGCAGGGAAAAGGAGGTACAAGTGTGCTGGATGGGAGGATGAAGAATGGGAAACAGCATGATAATGGGATGGGATGCTTCCCTGCTCAGGAAAGGAACTGCGAGCATGACAGGAACAAACACCTTAGTATCACTCTGGAAGTGCCCATTCCAAACCTTGTGATGTTGGCATCTGTTGTGGCTTGAGACAGAACTGACAGTGTGAGAACTTCATGGGCTCAGGTACCAAAACACGTTTAGTCATGGGTATGTTTAATGTTGACAAAGGACTAGAAGTTATTCTCATGTGTGATTTTAGAACATGTCTGTCACAGGGTCTTAAAATGGAAACATTATTATAGGATAACAGGCATCCCCTATTTTTCCAAGATTAGCTGACTGACCATTTAGCTATTAGGAAATTTTTACTTATGAATATGTCTAAGTTATAACTGCTCTTCATTAATTTCAAAGGCTACTAATTGTGCACTCAGGTGGCTGCCTGTACAGATCATGGAGATCACTCTTTGGCCTTTCTCTCCACTTGCCACCCTCTGAAGGACATGAAGTTCAGAAAATAACAGTTATTGCTGGGCAGACAGTTAAACAGTCCATGAGGTGTCCCAAGAAAACATGAGTAGTTGGGAACAGAATTACCTTCCCTCCCCAGTGTTTATGGTTTTGGGTGTCATGGACAAGGGTGTTATGATAGCAGTGTAAGGCTGGAAGGGCTGTACTCTGCTACAGCACCTTTGCCCTTTGCACCTTTCCATGACATACAGGGCAGCTCAGCAGAGTGAATGTTACTGCAGGGACAGAGATTCACAAAATCACAGTATCACAGAATCGTTAAGGCTGGAAAAGACGTCTAGGATCATCAAGTCCAACTGCCTATCCAACATTATCATGACCACTAAACCATCTCCTGAAGTGTCATGTCTACACATTTTTTAACACCACTTGGGATGGTGACTCCAACACCTTCCTGGAAAGTCTGCTCCAATGCCTTACCACTTTTTCACTACAGATATTTTTCCTAATATCTAATCTAAATCTTCCCTGGTCCAACTTAAGCCTATTTCCTCTCATCCTATTGCTAATACTGCTAATATTGCTTCACTTGGGTGAAGAGACCAACACACACCCCACTGCAACCTCCATTCAGGTAGCTGTAGAGAGCAATAAGGTCTCCTCTCACCATCCTCTTCTCCAGACTTACAATCCCAGTTCCTTCAGCAGCTTCTCCTAAGACATGTTCTCTATAACTCTCACCAGCTTAATTGTCCTTCTCTGGACTCATCTTTCTGGGCACACTATTTTTGATACAGGCCAGGATGCCATTGGCCTTCTTGGCCACCTGGGGGTTCATGTTCAGCCAGCTGCCCACCAGCACCCCCAGATCTTTTCTGCCAAGCAGATTTCCAGCCACTCTTCCCCAGGCCTGTAGTGTTGCTTGGGGTTGTTGTGACCAAAGTGCAGGACCCAGAACTTGGCCTTGTTAAACCTCATACAACTGGCCTCAGCCCATCGATTCAACCTGTGAAGATCCCTCTGCAGATCCTTTCTACCCTTGAGCATATCAACACTCCTGCCCAATTTGGTGTCACCTGCAAACTTACTGAGTGTGCACATGATCCCTTCACCCAGATTACTGATAAAAGTATGAAACAAGCCTGGCACCAAAACTGATCCCTGAGGAACATTGCTTGTGGCTGGACCAGTTGCCAACTGGATTTAACTCCATTCACCACCACTCTGTGGGCTCAGCCATCCAGCCAGTTTTTAACCCAGTGAAGAATACATCTGTCTAAGCCATGAGCTGACAGCTTCTCTAGCAGAATGCTGTGGGAGATGGTGTCAAAGGCCTTACTAAAGTCCAGGTAGACAATATCCACAGCCTTTCCCTCATCCACTAGGTAGTCACCTGGTCATAGGAGATCAGGGTGGTCAAGCAGGACCTGCCCTTCATAAATCCATGCTGTCTGGGCCTGATCCCCTGGTTGTCCTATATGTGGCATGTGAGTGCACCCAAGATGAACCCTTTCATAGACCCACTCCACTGCTTCTTTTTCCCTCCCTATCCTGTCTGAAAAGCTTACAGCTATCCATTGCAGCACTCCAGTCATAAGTCATGCCACCATACTTCTGTGATGGTGACTATGTCATAGCTGTCCTGCTGCACAATGGCTACTAGCTCCTCCTGCTTATTGCCCATGTTGCATGCATTGGTGTATAGGTACTTGAGCTGGGCTATCAATTTCACCGCTAACATTGATATGCCGCCCTTAGGCACATCTGTAGTGAGCCTGGATTTATCCCCTTCTTTCTTCAAACCTAGTTTAAACTCCTCTCAGTGAGCCCCATCAAGTTATGAGCAAGAACCATTTTCCCTCTGAGGCAGCAGAACTCATCTGTTGGCAGCAGACCCACTGCTGTGTAAACCTCTCCAGGATCAAAAAAACTCCCAAATTTCTACTGGTGGCACCAGCCTCTGAGCCATGTGTTAATCAGGTGTGTTCTGTTTCTTTCAGTGTTCTTCCTGCCACTGCAGTGACTGAGAACACTACCTGTCCTCCCAATCCTTCAACCAACCACCCCAGTGACCTGAAGTGCTTTTTAATCACTTTTGGACTTCTGTCTGCAACCTCATCATTGCCAATCTGCATAACCAGTAGCAGGTAATAACGAAAGAGCTGAACCAGACCAAGGAGATTCCTGGTAATGTTTCTGACCCGGGCACCAGGGAGGCACCAGACTTCCCTGTGGGATGGATCCGGTCAGCATATGGGGGCCTCTGTTCCCCTCAGAAGGTAGTCACCTGCAATTACCCTCCTTTTTTTCTCAGCACAAACAGCCCTAATTTGTATACCCACACAGCCGAGCTGCTCTCTCAGCTTCAGAAAAGCCCCCAAAGAGCCCCTTGACACCATGATTCCCCTCCTAGCACGGACTGACCTGCACTGGAGCTGCTATCCTCGGTGAGTGTTAAATGTACACTAAAGGATTATATAGTAGGATTCTTTAGAAAGATTTTGAAGTGCCTACATGACATAGATGACATCCTGGCTTTTCTGTTGTATTTTAGACAGTTTTTCTTTGGCACTGTCTCCTTAGCTTGAATTCACACCTTCTGCTTCCTCCTCCAATTAGAGAATAGAAAGATTCATCCAGGCTTTAATTTCCTCAACCGAGTCTACTAATAGCAAAAAGAGATATAATTTTCTTAATTCTACATTTTTTTTTCTATTTTGATAACTGTCCAATTTTATTTTCTTACAGTATTTAGAATCTCATTTAAATCCCTCACTCATGGAATCATATAATGATGTCATAATCTCATGTCTCTCTTAAAAATATTAAAGCAGATTTCCCATTCCCTTGTTCCTGCAAGAGGAATCTTGAAGAACTTAAAATACCCTGACATGTTGTATGACAAAAAGGAACATTTTACTTAAAATGAGCTTAACATATATGTAAAGGAATTACTCTTGATTTTTCAAATGCTTAGTGTTGTCAATATTGTAATGTCTGATCAATCATACAAGCTAACAATATAAAACAATTGTAGAACATTTTATGAGTTGTTAATCCCTGGGACAAATATTCTTTGATTCATATTTCATTCCAGGACATTAGTTGGAGAAGCAGGCATAAATCATCAGATGGCTCAGATCATGCCTGTAGGTTAGTTAGTCTTACATCTTTTCCTATGTCTGTGAGTGTGCATGTCTTCAAAACAGATACTGTGATAGCAGTAATCAGTGAATATAAATGTTCCCCAGCTGAACTGTCAGGATCAGGATGTCCCGGTTTCAGGTATTTGATCTGTTCCTTCACAAAAGGTTTCAGAGCTCACATAATTGACAGTGAGTGTGGCATTTTGACAAGATGCAAGACATGCCTACCTTCTGTATCTGAGCTGTAGATGAATGCCTTATAAATAATGTGTGTGATAAACAACAAAGAGATTAAACTCTTGTTTCTAGCCAGAGCTAGCTCAGGTCCGTCTAGCAGTGTTGAAAAAAAGTCACCAAAACCAAACAGATGAGCCATTTTAGTTTTGTTTCTCCTGTCATAAAAAATCTAGCAAGAAAAAGATATGACAGATATCCCTGGAGAGTGAAAAAAGGACACAGGTTTTCTTAGGCAAACTGTCTATTGTAAAATGTATACAAATAGTGTAAAAAGTGATTTTTTTAAAGATTAACCAATTTTTACAGTAGTTTTCCATTTATAATGCTGGCATTCTTATCTTATTCTTCAGAGCACTTCCTGACATCACAAATGTTAGCCAGTGGCTGGATCACTGTGTGGCAGAGATATTGCATGAATTTTGTGTTTAGCTGTGCTCAGCTTGCTAAATAATATGTCAAAATTAAAACTCTTAAATAACTGACCTAATAATAAAGGACCTAATATGCAACACGTTCTTGTATAGGATACATCTGGTAGACAATATATCTAAACTTTTTTTTCAAGATGGCAGTATAGACTAATTCCCAGCTGCCACAATCCTACTGAAAGCACATATGCCAAAGGCACAATTCTTTTTCATTTTTTGTGAGAACGTTGACAAAACAATATATCACATTGTCACTGCAGTCTGAAATAGACTTTTCCCCAAGCTTATAAAATGTAATTTTGCATTATTTACCATTTTCATTTCAATTACATGTAACATTTACATGAAGAGCTATCTGTCTGGTACTGCAAACTAAATTTAAAAGGATTGTAAGAATGTGGTTTGAACACAGAAATGCTTTTGTTAGAGTCTTACTCTAATTTGAACAAGGCAGAAGCTCTGACTTTTCAACTCATTCCTATATTGCTATTTGTTTTCATTAAATCTGATAAACCCACTGTACTAAGCAGTCTCAGAACAGCACTCCTTCTGTGCTTCTGCCACTGTATTGAACAAGCCTACCACCAAGCTTATGGTAGAGAGCACCAAGCAGATCTAGTCTCTAAAATGACAGAAATATACTACTATGTACTACTATATATAATTATACACTACTGTAACATTTTTTCATGCTCTCCTTCTGTAACACTTCCCAAAACTGCCAGGAACTGAATATCTGTGCCGCAAGGATGTAGCCAGCAGAGCACAGAAAGTTGGGATTTGGGAGACAATAAGAGATTCTAGAGAGAGAGATGAATTGTCATTCTGTTCTCACCCATTATCTTCTACCTAAATCTATTTTGTAATGTGTATCTTTTTGTAATATCTGCAGTATCCACTTCAGTATTTACAAAATAAGTGAGAGAACTTATTTACTTTTTTTATTATTACACACAAATGAAAGCTAGGTCAGGTTCCATTTGAAAAATAAGAGAACATAGTTTGTGGTAAGAGAGAGATGCTTTGCCCATCCTCCTGCATTGTAACAGAATGGAATTGATTAATTTTAGAATACACCTGTCAGATGAGTGACCAGATCACACTTACATATATATACTGAAATTTTTTCTAAATGAACTTTTGCTCACTTGTTTTGCTTCCTGAGGCACCAATACAGAGATTCTCCCCAGAAGTATGAAACCTAAATTCAGCTGGCTATAGTTTTGTCTCACTGTTGTGCTTACTGTCTGTTCAGTAACAGAAGTATCTGAACCTTGTCAAAGAATCCCTATATCATCCTTTTCTGTCTTTGTGTGTAGTTATTTCCCCTCTCTTGTCTCTCTTCTTCCAGATTGAATATAGCAGATCTTCTTGTGTTCCCCCATTGGTCTTATTTTCCAGATATTTTGTAGTGTCCGTAACCTGAATTACAGTTTAATCACACATACACAGATCTTTATTTTATAAGCCCAAACTAAGGAAGATGGAATATGCTTTTGCCACATTGGAGAAGAGTAAAACAATTAAGAAATATTTTTAAAATATAAAAATAACCGTATTAGGTTTTTCCATAAAGGTGAAAGATCTTTTTTCTTAGTAATGGAATCTGATTCCACTTTAGAAGTTAGTAATCAGAGTGAAATTTGAACTTCCTAAAACTAACCAGGACAGTATAGACAGATAAGGAACTTTATTCACCATCTCTGCAACAACAGTCACATATCAGCAGCTTTGAACTCCCGGCATAGCTACATTCGCTTGCTATCTGCCAGCTCATGGGATATAAGATAAAGAATATGATTTTGCATTGACTAAATGAGTCAACAATATGAAACACAATGGGATAGTAAGACTAAAGAAAGAAACTTAACAGTTACAAACCGTATCTTCTATTGTTCTCTACATTGTGTCCTTATATTTTCCTTGTGTACTATGACACTAAA
>JANIJG010008731.1:0-29648 GCA_024611175.1 Megaceryle torquata
TAAAAATTCCCAACAGTAGGACTATGTACATACACACTGTTGCTTAGAGGAGAATATTAAAAGATTCAGCAATTCAGAGATATATTGTAATTTCAGAAAGCATTCAACACTAAAAAAACATTAAAAATTCCTAAACCTCCCCTCCCACCATATTTACACATTTCCCGTCCAGCCACCTGCCCAGACAGACCCTACAGTTTGTCTTCTAGATGCAAAATAGTTTTTCTTTCTTTAATTTTCAGTTTTTGTTTTTTTTACCTGTTCTAACTGCATTGCGAGCCTGGTTGACTGTCATTTGTCCTGTCACATGCATAAGGACCTTGGTTTGAGGACTAGTTTGGATATGCGCTGCAGAAACCACAGCTGTGGGTACTGTGCTGGAGTTCACTGCCACACCATTCCCCTGGAGCTTCTGAGATGTTCCACTAGCAGTAGAAGGGCTGACCATAGTTACCACTCGTCCTGTTTGGCCAGCGGTAGACATGGGAACTTTTGTTTGTGATGCACTTGTCACTGTCCTGCCAAAATTAAAAGCAAACACTAAAACACAACTGAAAGATTAGCTAGTTACTAAAATCCACAGTTCTTTGATTATCCAATTTTAGCATTAAATACAAGAACCGAATAACTTTTGACTTGAAACTAGATAAACTATTTAGACACTTGTATAAAAATATACCTTGTTACTGGAGCCACATAATTTCCAGGAAAAACACCAATCTTGCTTGTATGCATGGAAGTTCCCTTGAACCAGCCATCTTGACAGCGTTCAAACACTAAGAACATTTCTCCCTTCCGCAGTTCCAGTTCATCTTCTTTTCGAGGAGTGTAAGGGTATATAGCAATATACCTAAGCCATGGGAAAACACATGCAATTGATAAACGTAAAAAAATGGAAAGCATCACATCATTTCTGGCAGAGAGAGTTAAGTCAGAGATGAGAAGGCATGGCAGAAAGCGTTAACGTGTTAGTTGATCCATCATATTGTTACAACATTAAAACAGAAGTTACAGCAATATTAAGGGAAAAAAATACTATTAGTCATATCCTTCTAACTGCAATTTAATTTAATGTACTATACTACTAAGATTGTAAATTTTCTTAATTAGTGAACTTAATTTAAATAGGTGTTTTATGAACTATAGATCCCAGCATATCCCACTTCTCTCTCCCTGCACCTACTTCTAGTATCTCTTAACACTTTGTGACATGCCAACTTCTTTTTTTTTTGGAGGGGTGAGGAGCACGAAGAAGTTTTGTTAGTTAGGAGTGAAAGATCACTATCAGAACTACTTTTCAAATTGCAAAATGGGAATCTCCCCGTGCAACTGCAGTGCCAAAAAAATAAAAGAAATAATTTACTAGAACTTGAAGTCTACAGGTAAGGTAGCTAGCAGTTATTCCCTTGTAGAGTGTACTTCCCTTTCTTCCTTCTAAGCAACATTAATATATAATACAGTGCATCTGAAATCACAGTGAGAGTTCAAAAACATTTTGCATTTTTTCTTAAAAAACATTCTTAGAAAAGAAAAGAAAACACAACAAAACAAAAGCAAAACTCTGAAGCTCCTGCAGTTGCATGCTGGAATATTCCCAGGGAATTCTTCAAATACAACTGGAGTTTCCTGTTATCACATTAAGAAGTGATACTGTTTTAACCATCACAGTGTTCTATTTTCTGCCACAGTTTGAACATAAGAAAACTGTTTAAACTGTACATATAAAAATGTTTATATAATTATGGACCCAGACCTCTGGAAAATAGCATTCTAATAAATCACATTTTCTCAAAAGGAATATACTTTTCAGAAGAGGCAGCCAATTAAAGTAGAGAGGTAGAATATCCCCTTTTATGAAAAAAGACCCACAAGCACTTCCAATGCTAGCCTGTCTCACTCCCCTTGTAGCCCCAAGGGTAAAAAAAGCAGCTTTACAAAACATTCTTTCATCAAAATTCTCTCTTGTGCACGGTAACGACAGCATTAACTGCCTGCTTCTCCTATTTGCATTATATTTTTGTTCCTTACTGTCCTCTGAGGAAACCATATTATCTGCAAAAACACTTTAAAGGCAATATAGGTACCTGGTAAAGCAAGTCCAAAATAGGCTGTAAAGGCAACAATATGACACACTGACGACAAAAAGGCTTCACAGGTACATGATTTAGGGGTGATCTGCAAAGCCACATGTTGAAGTTCTGTGGGAGAGCAACTGATGTGCTTTAATTGGCATTCATTAACTTTTCTTTTAGCTGAATCACTCCAAATTTCATTAGTATTCTAATATAGAGCAACCCTTTGAAGATGGAGGATAGGAATAAATGAGATGAGAACTTGATTAACTGCACTAAGCAGAATAATCCATAAGAAACGGTGTTAAAACGCTTGACACCAAAGAAACAGCCCAAATCCAGATGCACCTGCTATACAAGAAGGGCACTCTTTTGGAGTGGGAGGAAACCTGGTGGGAAGATAAAAATAATGACACAGAACAAAAGTGGTCCTTGCATTATTCAAACGTGTCCTGTTAGATGGTTCAGCCACTCCTGAATTTTACTTTTTCTTTTATCATTCTGATTCTCCAAGCTGCACACAAAGAGGTTTCCAAGAAGAAAGATGTTGTAGCAGAAGATGTTAATATACAAAATATTTTCACCCAGAAGGATGACGCACATTTGCTTGTATTACAAGTGCGAAGACATAATTCTAACAAGCAGCTTTCTGCTTTCATTCCAAATTGCCATCCACTAATTAGAGGAACTGAACTGTAGAATCTTCAGTCAAATTTCAATTGCAACTCACACAAGCAGTCTGACAATGACATGCTAATAGGACAGTCTAAATGAAATACAGCACTTTCTGCTTTTTGGGGTAAGTTATTCCATATGCGAACAGCCTTTTCATAAGAGAAAACATTGAATAAATTCACTCCAGTATTTACAGCACTAACTCAAAAATTCATTCATCTTCTGCATGATAAATACTTTCTATTTTTGAAGTGAGTCCTTTCCATACACAGCAACGGGTGATTATATTTACCAAAGACATAAATAACCCTCAGCATGAAGGATGTTTGGGGATACCACCTTCATGTAAGTTTCCTTGCATTTGTATGCCTGGCTCTCTGGGAATTCTAGCAGAACATAGCCAGCTGGCATGACAGAAGTACTTATGAAACTACCAATATCCTCCAATTTTTTTGACGGGTGAAAAGTTTCAATTTTACTTACACACTCGGACGACTTTGTGGTCGTAGATGTGTCATTTGGTCAGTTGATCCTGATGTAGGCCTTTGTATTACACCTGCAGACTGAGGTCCAGAAGAGGCCGATGCAATGATTGCAGCAGACAAGAGAGGTGGTGGTGGAAGTGGGGGATTCATATTCTGATTTTATGAGAACAAAAAAAATAGCAACAGATGATCAATATTGTTTGATGAGTTGCATCAGCTGAAAAAAAAAGAGTATGATATTCTAAGGTAATGGGAAAAAAGCCAGCTGAGTTCAGTATTTCTTTATCCGCTGGTACAATTTAACTGGAGAGTTAGAGTAGTCTGTATTTCTCCTTTTCCAGTTTAAAATCTGCAAGTCTTGGCAGCTAATTAATCAAATGACAAGCAATTTCTCAGCACAGGATAATTGGAAAGCGTTGTTTCTAATTACATCTTTAGGATAGGACTCAACAAAAATTTCAGAAGCCTTCCAGGAGGGAGATTTTGATACTGACTGTACTTCAAAACACGATTGTTTTTGTAACCTGAAGCTGAAACATAATACACAATTCAGCAGCAGCGCACCCAAACCCACCCCTTCTGGGGGAAATTTTCTTTTGATGTATGGGTTACAAAAGTGAGCACAATATGAGACCATAGTCACTGTGCTATTGTTACCACTTTCTCCTATTCTTCTAGTTTACAGAGTTAGCTTTTGAAATCCAGTATTACCGAGATGGGTAATCTTTAACAAACGCCCCAATAAAAAGGCACGGTTCCTTTACAGGCAAAACGTAATAGGGGTCCTGCCTACAGGCTTCTATGCCTTTTGAGAATCAATGGAGCAATTGTTACCTTCTGCTCTGTAAGGCCTCAGACAATTCTTTAGGACTTTGTGTACTAACACTCCTGGGAAAAGTCTCTCACAAAAGGAGAGCTTTTCCTTCCCCCCCTCCGAAAATAATTATTTGTGTTACAACGCATGCACAAAGAGTAATAAAATCCTCCAGCGTTCTACATGTAAACTGAAATCATTTTAACATGATCTTCAACTTAATGCAGTCCTCTTAATACTGAAACAAAGCTCTAAACCGTGCCACTTCAGGTTTAAAAGCTACATAACAAAACTAGAAATTAAGAAAATGTCCTGAAGTACTGCCTGACTCTTCCCAGTACATCAGCATAGAAATGCACAGCATTACATTATCAGTTTGGAAAATAGACAATTGAAAGAAATTCTAATTCCCCTCAAACAGCCTGCTTCTAAAGGTGGGGGTTCAGTTTTTCTAAACAAAAGCCTATAAGGAAATTAAGTTTTAGTTCTACACTGTGATTATTACCTCACTGCATTTGGTGAAAGTGTTAATAAAAAGACACCTCTCTGAACTAGTCTTATACTGTCAAGACACAGTAAAGAACTGCAGGATTAAAAATTTCCAAATCTGGAGAAAACTGAGTAACTCTTCCAGTTTTTCAGTCAAAATTCTTATGCTTACTTATGATATAAATTGAATGGTGTATTTTGAATTATTCCCATTTAAAACTTTTTCTTCTGATTGTACATTAACAATTTCTTAAGACCAAATAGGCCTCCTGTATCCACACAAAGCAGACATGACCTGTTGGGGAAACATCTTTGTGAGCTTTGGTACTAATAGTTGAGTTATTTACAAGAATGGCAGCTGCATTTGCTTCACATTCTAGATCCCAATCCATCCAACAAGCTTTTAAAAGTATCCTGATAATTCATACTGAAATATTGGCATTTCTCTTACAGTTGTTTTAAAGCAGGAATTATTTCCCCCTCCTAGTTAGCTTCAACAGATGTCTTAGATGAATGTGAGCATCTAACTTTTAGGCAACCTGACTAGAGAGTATAAATTCAAATCTTTTTTAGGCATCTAGATTCCTTTATACATTGTAGAACCAGTACCACATTAGGAGATGATAAAGTGTAAATCTTTAAAATTAAACCTATTCAATGCACAATATTAAGGTTGCCATGATTCCACACTTGTTGTATTTTATTCATTTGAACACACAGTATACACTGAATCTTTAGCTGCAATAAAAGCATCTTCCCAGGTATATTTTATTCTGCTTTATTCAGGTAATGCTCCCTTCCTTGTAGTCTGCTACTGTGGTAATGAAACCTGCAGTGAGCCACAGCCCATTTAAACTCCTAAAGCCTCAGCAAGTTCTTCAAACTCTAAATCATAGAATGGCTTAGGCTGGAAGGGGCCTTAGAGATCATCTAATCCAACCTCCCTGCCATGGCTGCTTCCCTTCCACCTGATAGGCTTTAGAGGACTAATGCTCCTCAGCTTGCACTGCTACAACTTGATAAAATAGATCCAAGCACACAAGCCAACTTTTTGAGAAGTTTTCTGGCATGTAACCATTTTTCTAGCTATTGTGCAACATACCTATCTCTAAAGCAAAAGCTAGTTTTGATGGTTACCATATTCAACATTCTGTGAATCAATATATGCAAACCCCACATGATTTAATAAAATATGCCTATAAAAATAATTGAGTTAGGTTTTTTGAGGCAGATGGAGAAAAACTTGAAGTTTCTGCAACTACTTTTCAGACAATATGTATACTTTCAAGCATATAAACCAGAAAATAATGGACAAATTATTATTTTAATTGGAAGATGAAACATTGCATATACTTAATTTATGTTAAAATCTTCAAGTAGTACCTATACTTATGCTCTAGAAAGATATACACATTACTAAGTTTAAATACAATTAGGCTGCATTCCCATATGAGTCAACTGAAGATCAATAATCAGCTCACTGAAAGAGTAACAAAAAGCACAGCAGTGGAAAAAAAAAAAAGTCATTAACTGTCTTCGTTCCCACAAGAACTAGGAAAAAATACATGACTTGCAAAATCCCCTGAAGGCTAACAAATTAAAGCTCACGTTTAACAAAATTCCTGAACTATAAATATATGTTATCAAGAACAGGCCTCTCATACAAAACCTCATCGTTTCTCTCAGCTGCTTCCTCTTCCCAGCAAAAGTTGAACTTTTGTAGGTTAAAACTCAAACAGTTCTTATTTTAAACCTCCTCCTGACTTACTCTATTGAATTAGCTGGAACTACATGAAAGAGAGCTAAATGTCACCAGTGTACTATAACCCTCACAGCTTGTGCCTCATTAATAGTAATTCAGACTACCTCATATACTTTAATGTATTTTTTAATAGGGTTTTTTTGTGTGTTGGCAAGAGAAAAGGACCAGAAAAAGCAGAGATTTTTTTATTATTATTATTTTTGTAATGTTGAACACGAGAATGTAAACCATCCAGATACAGACCACCTATTTCTGCTAGTTAAGTGCACATACCAAGACACCATTTCAAAGTCAATATATTCAATCTGCAGAAGGATATCTAAATTGACTGCAGTCCAAAGTACTTTTAACTTCTCGAAAGACTGTAAAGGCAATATGAGAGGAAGGTAAGTTATCTGTTGTTGCTACATTCTGATTTTCTTCTGCTGCTTTTTAATGGAACTCTAACTTTGCTGTGGTATATTTTGTCTCTGCTTTTCCCATATCACGGTTCAAATCACATACTTCCTTGAAGAGCCTTTTCAGCAAAATATATGGCAACTAGATCTCCTCCATTAGATAACTACCTCATAAATTACATCCAAGAATTTCCTCCCAAGTAAATGAACCTTACATAACTGTATGTGGATATTTTCACCCAACAACTAGTGAATTTGACATCTGCAATTTACATTTTATAAAGAACTTCAAATATACTAAGCACCTACAAGACTCAAAAATGCCAGCAGCCAAGAAAAGCTGACCAATTAATGCCCCCATTAAGTACAAAGGGGTGGTTTGAAGTCCCAGAGAACAGTGCAAGTGATAATATCACAGTCAAAAGCCTCAGATGTGAGAAGTTTGAGAAGTCTGTCTCAGTTCATAGCTTCTTCAATTTCAAAGAATCAAACCTCAAAACACAAAACAAGAATTAATGCTGTTGGCTAAAGACCTAGGCTAAAGAACTGCTGCTCTAAAATAAAACCTTTAAATCAATTATCACAGGTTTTCTGAATGCAAATTAAAATTTGCTTAAGTGATACAAGCAGCAGAGACTATATATGGTCACTCGACAAAAGCATTCTCATTCCCAAGTCTTATTTTTATCAATTTTGTCTGCAAACCTGTGAATTACTTAACTTCGTAAAACATTTGTTACCAAATAGCATGTACAAAAGGTTGTGAACAAAATAAAATTAATACAATAGGCATTTTTTGAACCATCATAATATTACCCAAAATAGCAATGTGACAAACTAAAATGTGATCCTATACCATGTACACAGATAAAAGACTCACAGGCTCCTTGAGAGTAAGAATTGAGGTTCAGATGTCTTGGAGAAACTTGCTACCCAACAAGACAGCTCAAGACATCTCCTCCTAACAACAAAAAAGCCATCTTTCTTACAGAAGGTAAAAGAAGACACTAGCTTTTCTTTGCTTCTAGAATCAGGCCAGATAAATGTTGCAAAGATGCATAAATTCAGGATTATTGTAAAGGCATATCTGTCTCTTCTTCACTGATGGGGAATCATGCTCACCCTCTCTGATTTCCTCTTTCTGCCTTAATCTGAGTTTGGCATGAAGTAAAAACAGTTGTATAAACTGCTTGCTCTCAAAGAACAGTCAGTTACTTTAAATAATGTTATGAACGTCAAAATGATTCACAGGAAGGAGATCAAATTAAACAATCTTCATGCTAAAGAGAAACTCTCCCTGTTCCAATCCAACTCCCTTATCATTTGCTTAATATTCAGAGACAAAGCTACAGGGAAGTCAGAAAAATGCAGAAGGTTATACTTACAAAAGCAAAAAGAAAAGCAGAAGGCTCAAGGCACCACTTCTGATGTATTAAATCATACAATTAAAATTAAAGTTCTGAATGTCAGGGCAGAAGGGAAACATCTAAAGAGACACAAACATCACTTTCTCTCTTGACCTGTCAGGACTGTTCTGCACATTTCTAAAACTAAACCAAGAGTTTATGAAGCAAGAGGAAAAGTGGACATAAAAGACACACTTCACTGTCTGTGACTATCAACTGCATCATCTTATAATATCATCTATAATAAAAGAACAGACGAACAACCTGACTGTAGCCTGAGCTGCCAGCTTGTATTTTAGTCATGCTGAAAACAAGTCAAGAAGAAATAGAACATTATGTACAGAAGGTTACCGACTTTAAAAAGGGTGGCAGAGAATAATTCAGATTCTCACTGGGAATTATATGCCTAATTGGAAACATAACCAGGAACATGGTTATCACAAAGAGAAAGTATCACTCCAGGATACAGGACAATCATGTGGCAGGAGTTTCACTCCACGCTGCATGTAGCACTGTAATTTAATTCCTGTGGGTACCAATGGTGAGATTGCTTTTGAACAAGCTTATGCAACTAAAGCACCCGAGGTGGTTTAATGACTTTGCACCAGCATCAGAATAAAATATTTTTCCATGTTGGCATCAAAGAAAGGATTACTGATTCTTAATAACAAACAAAAAGTGTTTGTTACTGAGAGTAAAGAAAAGCAACTTCTGACAGAACTTCTGAAATTATGCTTCGAATCCTGCCTACCCCATCCTCTCCAAAACATATCTTGGCCACAAATCAAATAAATTACTCAATGTTTGTAGAACATACATTAGCTAGACTTGTGTTCTGCCTAACAGCACAAAACATACCAAAACAGGAATTTTTTGCTCACTTCTTGCAGATATTTTCTGAAGGACAGGATGAAAGAACTATAAAAGATTACATGGATGAGAATATAATCAGTTAATTGTTTCTTGCATTAGATGTACACCTCACACGCAAAAAAATGACCCAGGGTTCCTTCCTCATGGACACCAAGTTGAACATGAGCCAAAAATGTGCCCCGGTGGCAAAGAAGGGGAATGATATCCTGGGTTTCATTAGGAGAAGCCTCGCTAGCAGGTTGAGGTGAATCCTTCCCCTCTCCTCAGCCCATTGAGGCAAAACTTGGAGTACAGTGTTCAGCTCTGGGCTCCCCAGTATGAGTGATAATGGACATACCGGAGAGTCCAGCAAAGGGCCACTAAGATTATCATCTTTTCTATAGGATAGGCTGAGAGAGATGGGACTGTTCAGCCTCGAGGAGGCTCAGGACGATCTCATCAGTGTATATAAATAGCTGAAGAGAAGGTACAATGATGATGGAGTCATGTTGTTTTCAGCGGTGCCCAGTGAAACACAAACTGAAACACAGGAGGTTCAGTCTGAGTATCGGGAAAGAGATTTTTCACTGTGAGGGTGACTGACCACTTGCACAGGTTTCCTAGAGATCTTGTGGAGTCTCCATTCTTGGAGATATTCAAAAGCTCTCTGGACAATGTCCTGGGCAACTGGCTCTAGGTGGCCCTGCTTGAGGAGGGAGGTTAGACTAGATGACCTCCAGAGGTCCCTTCCAACTTCAACTGCTCTGTGACATTAAAATATGAATCTAAATATAAGGAGATTATGAATTGGTTCCAGAGTAGCATACATTTAAGAGTAGGATTGCACAGATGATCCACAGATTAAAGGAGTCATTAACAATAAAAGGACACAGCATTGCTATAGCCCAGCCTGCATTACTCACGAAGGCTGAGCAGAAGAACGCTCAGGCCAAATGAATGGATGCAAATTCTCAAGATATAAATGTCAGACTAATAGGATGAAAGAAAAACGGTTGATATTTCCATCGCTGAAAAAAGACCGTGCAGTACTGTACCCAGTTCTGGAATGTGCTTACCGTGCCAGAAGGAAGTATTGGTGAGAACTCAGAAAATAACAGCATCATAATTTTAAGAACTGAAAAACTTATCATGGAGCCCTAAAGAAGGCTGTCAAAATGCAACTCTCAGTTGCAACCAAGCCACACCTAAGCATGTGCTTTAACAACAAAATGTTGATAATAGAAGACAGAAAATTCTGCCTTTAATTTTGCAGACACAGCATTGCAGTGTATTCCTTTCTTTAAAAGATGGCCATTTGCAACAGTTTTCACGCTCCAAGAATCTAACTTGGACATGCTAGGTATGTTCTTCACCTGCCACAAGTGTACATACAACTAAAAGCATCTTATTTAATTAGGAGAAAGCAGGGGCTCGAAACTTAAATATGTCAGAGAATGTTGATAATATTAAGTAAGACAGAAATATCTGGTAGCTGTGGTCTCATGTTGATGGGTTTTTTTAAGGTCTTGTTTCCCCTCACCTGCCCCCCAGCATGATCTCTTTCTTACTCATGCTGAAAAGAAACACTATTATAGAAGGAAGTATGCTTCTACTACAGAGAAATGACATAGGCCAGCTGCAAATATGCAGGACAGGATGCAAACATTATTGTGTCAGTAATGCTTTTGCTATAGTTCAATTTATAGCATTGTCCACCACAGAGACAATCATCATAAAAATAGTAATTTCAAATCAGTGTATCAAGAAGTCGAGAAAAAAAAAAAAAAAAGACTATACAGACCAAAGAGAAATGTCATGGTTGACTTTTCTTAAACAGTACTTACACCAAGAGCAGCTTGGTAGGTAACTTCTGAAGGGAAGGTAAATGAAGGGCCTGTTGTGACTGGGCTGCTAGGGGGTGGAGTCACAATTAGCCCTGTAGTACCGATATGAACCTGTCATATGAAAAAACAAACAGTGGGGTCAGTTCTGAGTAGTTAATAAGAGCTGGTTTTGACAGAGCTGTAAGTTTCAAAAACAACCAGTACTAGCTCATGTAAAATACCAACAGTTCTTAGCCTCCATTACTACCTCTTCTCCCAAAATGTAATCCCTATGTGACAATTGTTTACTGTAGCTTGTAACTAAAAGCTTTGAAGAATCAGGAGGTTAACAAATAAATAAAGCCAGATAAACACTTCTAATTATCACAGTCAGATTAATATGGTACTTTTCTGGAACTGATGTAATTTTCAAGTTGAATTTTTTTGCTTGCCTGCACTTCATTACTATGCAGTATTATATTCAATTTAGAAAAAAAAAAAAAAGACAAGAAATTAAATTACTCCAGTTTCTAGTTTCCACAGCTTAATAAAAATCTTTGTGGCACTTAAGAAATTAACAACTGTGGAAAAAAAAATAGCTTATAAGACCAAAAGTATTTGATATCACTGTGTAAGAAGTATTATAAAATATTTTCCTTAAATGCTCTCATGTTGTAAGATAAACATTGTGTAAACTTACATTAATATTAATTACATATAATTAATAATTTGAAATAATCTGACAAGATCAGAAGCCTTTATAGTTAATTTTTTTTTTTAAAGTACACATAATTCACATTAAATAAGTTACCTGAGAAGGGGCACTACAGGAAAGTCCCGTCAGCTCACTTATGCGGGCTGCTGCAGTTGGGTTGCTAGAGCTGATGAGGACAGGAGGACTGATTTCCATTGAATGGCGATTCTGAGAAGACTGTGAAGACTTGTTGGACATAGTGAGGGAGGTAAAAGAATGCCGTTTTTTGGTGTTTTTCTTGGTATCAGTGTGCTTTTGGGTTGAATTGTTGTGGGCTGCCCCAGAGGTACCTTCTCCAGAGTCAGTAGCAGAACCTGAGGGCTTATCCAATTCTATCAGCTGTTTGGCTGCTGTGTTAAACTACAAAAGATAGTCAGGCATTAGTGATTTTTTATTTAGAAAAATTACCTGGATATAACAAACAAATAAACAAAATATATATTTTCCTTTTATTCATAATGACATACTGACCTACTCTATAAATTAGTCATTACCACACTGACTAGTCTTTCACTACGAACTCAACATACTTAACTGTTGGGCTGGTGTGGACTACCCATCAGAGGTAAAATTTCAATCAAGAGAGGACATTATGTTCTAGTCCAGACATGGATTAATTCAGCAGTATCCACTGCTTGTGTTACCTAGATGTCAGACTAAGCCACAGTGGTCCCCTTTGACCTTATAATATAAGCATCTGTATTACAAAACTTCTTGAATATTCATTTCATTTTAAGCCTTTATTTGTTTTGTTTGTATGACATAAGCCCACACCTTTGCATGTGGGCTTTTGCAGACATTCCTCCCAGTATCCCTTGGGATTTATGCACATCTCTTTAACACTGCCAGCAGTAATAACCAGGCTTCCTAAACATACATCAGCTACATCAGTATACTGCCTGACAACAAGTAAATATACAAGCATAAGACAGTAAGGAGAAAATAAACATGTATTGGCAATTTTGTGGAAGTATTTTCTCAGCTTCTGAATTTTCTGATCCAGAGGCAACATCTCTGTGCCTAGGAACACTCAAATGGATTTTTTTTTTTAAGCTTGTTGAATGAATTTTTGTTCACAATTAAATTTTCTATTTGCTAATTTGTTACAACAATACTATATTAAATGCAAACAAATCCTTCTTTTCCAGTGAAGAAATATAGAAGAATACCCTACATTGTCTTCTTACAGTGAAATGCAAGCTATGTAAGACTGGGAAAAAAACACCAAAACCAAACAACAAACAAAATCCCCTAAATTTTTTACAAACCCTTTACTTCCAGAAAACCTTACTTAGATTTTAAAGCTATTGGAAATAGCAATATCAGAACTCTCACTTTTACATGAACTGAAGAAACACCTATACCAGTTTTCTGAATACATTAACTGATGTTAATACACACCACTAAATATGAATATTGTTACTTGTTTAAGTGTAGTAACGGTAGTAAGAAGGGAAAAATGTTTTCTGAAGAACACCAGGATGAAAGTATGAAAGTAGTTACTGTGGAAGTACTATTTCTATTCTTCAGCATATTACTTCTTTTGTTTATTTTACCCATTTTTCCACAAGTTTTAAGATTCTTACTACACTCATGAAGACCTTTAAAGCAGTATTTTACCCCATCAAAACTTTACCAGACAAGTAACAAACACATCATGAATCATGATAGCATCAACACTGATTTAAATGCAGCCCCCACAAATGACAACAGCTTCCAGTAAGTTACATGGATAACCCTGAACACTTAATATGCAAAAGGTTTTCAAGGGGTTTTTGAAAGATAAGATCTGGAAAGAAATTCCATCCACATACAGAAGAAAGAGACAAAAAAAAAAGTTCAAAAGTAGTACTGGAACTGTGAGGAATTGACATAAAAACCTACTATGATGCAACAGCAGGAAAATTAAAATTCTTAAATGCCTGAAGAGGAAGAACTAACTAGAAGATGCTGCAGTGTAAGAGGGGCAAAATGGGGGATTTGAAAAAAAGATACAAAGATGAAAATATAGATTTTTTTTTCCTAAATGTTATTGTTGGTCCTTTAGAAGGCAGATGAAGAGAACAGAAAGGACAGGAGATGACAATGTCACAGTAGTAAACATTCCTAAGGAACAGGTGGATGCTAGATTTTCCTTCCTAATACTGGACATGGATCATGTGCACAAAATAATTTTATATCACTTGTGTAATACAGAAAACATAACTATACAGCTTTCTCCAAATAACTTGCAAGCTCATTGTTTAGATAATTTTTGTTCATTTATAAAATTTTAAATTTAGAGCAAACACACTCTTAACAGACCAGGGAAAGCAACTGTTTGCTTTATTTATTTATTTATTTATTTTTAATTACAGAACACCTATATGATGCTGAAGAATCTGAAACAAGTACAAAATAAGACAAAAAAAGCCTGCTCTGCTACTCATCCTGTCAGGGTCCCATCCTTCATCAAGGAGGAAGATGCAGGCTTTTCAAAGACTAATAATTTTAAGTATTTAGCACTTTTTTTTTTCCAACTCAGGTTGAAATTCTTCATGCTCTTCTTAAGAAGCTGTGTCTTCCATATTGTCTTATGCAATGGTTGCAACCCCTTCTATTCTTATCTAATCTACTCCCTTATTTAGCAAAGAGCCTGTTCACAAATTACGCAGGTCAGAGAAAGGAAAGCAGTAGTCATCTCTAAAACAAGAACGACCTAATCAGAAGAGTTAAGGGATCACCTAGAAATAAAAAACAAAATCAAAATCACTCTACTAAAAGCATGTCAAGGTATCTGTTACACCTAATTATATTTGTTGACCTTCTGAAGCTATTAATGCCTGCAGAACCTGATTATTCTATAGTGAATATTCAGTGAACAACCTATTAGAGAAAAGTTAAGGTTTGCCCATGGGATTGATTCAAGACTGATTCAAATGTAAGGAACATAATCAGCTTTCTTATGTAGGCAAGCACAGGACAAGTAGCATGAAGCTAAACATGAAAGTGAACTGATTACTGGCCTTTTTTTAGAAGTAACCTGAGGACAGCAATAGTTGCAGAATATTTTGGAGAGTGCAGTTTACTTCTTTCTCAGGAAGAGAAATTAAGAACTTGCATGCATTCTCCAACGAAATGACTCGCAACCATTCGAGGTCATCATGGGAATGCTATGAAGTGTTTCAATACAGCATCCCTTTCCGCAGCAAATACCCCTCTGTATATTTTCCTACATTTTCTATGCCAGTTGTTTTCCTGAACAGCCACATTCAGCTTTCCTGTACTAAAGCTTCTTTACTTGGACTTTTACATTCTCATTTATTTGGGTTTTTTTCCATTCAAAAAATTCTTTGCTGTAACAGGTAGCCTGAAATCCAATTCCCCTTCCCACTGAAACCCAGGAAACAGAACAACTTTCCAAATGGGGGCAAGACAGAAGCAGAGGTTGAGGCTGGCAGATAGGCTTCGACCTGCTTGCAGCTCTCTGGAGAAATTATCAAGCAGATTACCATGCAGGGCCTATTTCAAGGTCCCTTATTTTGTGTTCTACTGTACTTACTTTACAAATAAATGCAGCTGTTCTTCACTCATAAGTAAATAGTTAAGAATTTAAATATATTCAGTTTCTGAAATTAAGTGAAAACACCATTTTCTCTCTTAAAACAATCATTCTATTCACATTCATCCAAACTTTTTATTTATGGAATTTTACTATACCATCATACATCAAGGAACTACTCTTCCACATTACCAAATACTATTATTAGTCAAATTCCAACTTCTAGACAACACTTTGACATGTATTTGGAAACAAAGGAGTAAAGTATAAGTGGAACTACAGCAAACATTGCCCTTATCTGACAACATTTTTACTAAGCATCATCCTGGAGCTTTGTAATTGTCAGAATAAATATATTTTGTCCAAACCAGGAGAAGTATCATTTCAGAAACACCGATGAGAAAAGCTTCATTCCTCCTAATTTTTGAAAAAATTATACAGTTCTGTATTGTCATTTTTTTTTTGATAGTGAAATTAATCAAAACTATGATGCTTAGAAGTTGTCATTTGGAATGCTAACATTGAGATTATCACATTCAAATACAGTGGGGATTTCTACTCAAGATTAACAATTCTATTTAATGTGGCATAATAGACAACATTGACATTTTCCATAAATTTTCTGGTTTAAGTTCAGGCATGCTAAACGGTTTAAAAGTAGAAGAAAGTTCCCATAAAAGGTTTTATCTTATTCCTCTGAGTTATTACTGTTACAAAAGGCTAATTTTTTTTTTTTGTAAGCACATTAAATTAGATTAAATCATCTAACAGTGACAAAGTTTAGCCTAGTACATGCGTTAAAAAGACTGTGCTAGAAATCCAGACTAAAATCCAATCTAAAACGTATAGAGACAATAGAAAACAAGTACATTTTAGAACACTCCTCTTTGGTACAGGAAGAGATTCTAATAAAAAAACCCCTCAACCTTAGACACTAGGTACATAAAATCTTATGTTCTCATTGATTAAAATGTCATGTTATCTGATGGATGCAATTATATAAAATGACAATGAACTTAAAATTCAACTATAGCAAACATTTTTGATTACTTAGGGTTTTTTCCCCTACATTTCTCTATGAATGTTTATAAATAAAACTAGAAGAGCTGGATTAATAGAAAGATGTTTCCCAGTTGTTCACATGAACTTGGGAAAACAGAAGCTGTCATAATTTTCTACTGATGCTTTGACTGAAGTGTGTTTATTAAATCTCAAACCACATTAAAATGTCAAATTTGAGGTCTTTGTAAGAAATATATTTTGTACCCAGAACTGTACTCTACATAGAAATATTTCCACAATATCCGTTTAACTCTGATTAAGCTTTCTTTTTGGAACAGAGAGAAACATAAGTGTTATGAATTTAATCATTCAATTTCTAGACTCACTGCATATTATTTTGGCACTGTGCAAGAACCTGGCTGACCTCCTTTTAATGCAAGCACATTGAAATTCCACCAGTTAAACATCTATCAATTTAGATATGTTAATCAGGTCTTACTCTAGTAAAACTAAAGAGTTTGTTTGGTTTTAGCACTTTTTAGAAAATAGAATTTCCGTTTTCAAATTATTTTTCATTTGCAGATAGAAATAATTATTTCACAGTGCTGTGTGTCTACAGCTAAAGATATAACATTTTATGAGTCAGTTAATAAACTATACTTTTAATGGAATCACTATTAAAACTACTCTCAAAATGTTTTCAGTCTTAGCTTTTATTATTACCACAAATTTAATAAGTGAAAGTGATGTAAAAGACTAGAGCAGACTAGCAGGTATTGAATCATAAAATGTTTCACCAGGTAAAAGGTTGTACTCAAATACAAGAGTTTTTCATGGGCTTAAACATATCTAAAATTTTATCCTGTGACAGCATCATACAAGAAATACCAAAAATATTAGAACTATACTACAGAATAAACATCACAGATGACATTTTAAAGTTAATGACTTCAGAAAATCTCTAGTAAATGCAGCTACTAATTCACATTAAAAAAAAAAAAAAAGTATGTGGACTAACATAGACAAGGCAAAGATGTGTCTGTCATTATGACAAAAATAGGTAATGATTACAGGATTGGGAAATTTAACTAAAAATACCATATTAAAAATACCTCCAAAATATGAATTACTTCTCATCTTTGGTGCCTTTAATAATAATATACATAAGAATAGTTTGCATAGACTTATCTGTATATTTTCCAGGACAACAGTTATATCAACTCAGAAAACAGGTATTTCAAAATTCAGATTGATAGTTTTCTGTATATGTCTCTGCTCTTCACCACAGCATCTGTTTTAGCTTATTATATACTGAAAAAAACTCACCTATCTGATCTTAAGTATTTCATTGAGATACTTTTAATTTAGTGTTCTAGATTTCCCATATCATTTTAGTGGGGGTTTGCAAGTGTGTACGCAAGTGCTTGTGTCTGTTTGAGAAGGGTTAACTGAGGATACATTTTCCAAGTTTATGGACTTTGTCCGGAAACATCAACAGTGAAATACATTTTGTGACTGAGTATCATTTTTACACCATTTTTTCCATGAGTATATCTCAATTTTTCAGACTTTTGTAGAGATGGAAACAGAGTTGTTGGCTAAATAGCCCAAGTGGCATCTCCAGGAAAGGGTTATTTTTAACTTGGCTAAGTTAAGTGATTTAGTTTTAAAAGCAACACAAAAAGCTTTATTGGCTGAACTGAAGGGGCAGGGAGCTAGGAATGAATAGCCAGGGGCAAGAACTTCTTAAACTGGCTTTTAAAAACCTCTTAAACCGAAGCCAGATTTACACTAAACAGGTAGAAGCTCTTCTGGTTTTGGTGAAATTTGGTGAAATTCCCAAGATAGACAGATCCTTACTTATAAAAATGAATATACATATTTTCCTTTTTAAGAAGAATAAATTTTATGTTTGCTGAACACAGTCTTTTTTTAAAAAAGTCCCAATCACATCGGGGCATTCAGAGATTGAATTAATAAAACCTGACTTGATTCTTAGCATGGTTACACACTTCTTCTGTAACCTGAGGTACATATTTCTCATCCCACAGGTAATGTGAAAAATGCCTTTTTCTTTTGTTATTCTGCCTCATTTATTTAAATACAATCTCGACAGTGCAAGTGTATCTTACCAAGTATTCATACCACACCTGTCAAGAAAAGACAAACACTATTCCAAACCTCTAGAACTTTCCGTCATGGAAATTTTAATAACCACTGTTGCAACTGTACACACTCTACTTAATCACACTCTTTCTACGTAGAAAATACAGCTTTCAACTTCTAAAGCTTAAAAGGTTGGGGAAACTTCCCCAACTGCTACCTCTAACTGTAAATTGTTGTATCAAATATGGAAAATGCAGGAAGATACAAAAGATTTTATATAAGGCTCTGTTGGATGTAAAAGTCAATGCTTTACCTGCTTAACAACAGCCTATACTCTTTGACTTTCTAGTTGTGCTAATTTGGTTTTGAGAGGCAGCTATTAAGGACAGAGCAAAGTGTACTATTTCTCTGACTTGCTGATTGCTCTTCATTTTGCAGTTAAATGTGGTTTGTGATTGACTGCATGACTCCAGTATTAGCAAGAAAACACAGTAACTGCCTCCAAGTACTCTCATTCCAATTCCATTCAATGAAAATAAGTATCAAATAGCTAAGTAAAAATCACTGGTTCAGCTGCTGAGGTCATTAACTTTCCCAAACTAAATCACACAGATATTAAGATTATTTTAGGTCTAAAACTACTTAAAGCTCATGTTATTTTAGAATCATCACCAGTGTTGATTATTTTTTTCTTTTAGAAAATGAAATATGAAGTGGATGTGAACTTATTGAGGGCTTAACTTTACTCACCTCAACATATGAAATCGGAAATATTCCTATCTTGTCAGCCAGCATTCCTTCTGCCCAGTTTTCATCCACGCGGCGAATTACAGTCAGAACATCATCCTGTGTGAACATGCAGTGATTATGTCTCCCAGCTCTAATTAAGCTTCTAATTTAATTTCCCTCCATAATGCACAGGTAATCAGAGAAGATGGTACATGGACAAGAATTGCAGAGAAGGCACTCCAGAAGAGGAGCATGCTGCTTTGGGGGTTGAAGTCAGTTCCAGTCAATCCTTTTCCTATTTTGTCTGAGTTCAGCTAACTGTCCGTAGCTAATCTCAGCCATCTGACTGTCCTTAGTGCCAGACTTCCTGCCGTGTTCAGTCCATGGTATTCATTAGCCCCCCTTTAAGTCCTTGGCACTGATCAATAGAACCACAACCTTTTTCATTCTCAACTAACTCATTACCTAATTCTCCCTAGATGTTGCTTTTCTACTTAAGTACTTCAGAACACTGGTAAGTGATATGATTTCTTTCACATCTACATGGAGCGGTTGGATTAGATACGGTTTTGAGAACGTTACATAAAAAAGGACTTATGTGCACATTAAATATTGTTCTCGTCTCTACTTAGACATGCAAGTTACAATATTTGGAAACATGTATGCTTATGCAAGTGAGACGGCAGATTACCAAACAGAAAAAAAAAAAGTTTGCCAACAAGTTAAGAAAAACATGCAAGCCAATGCCAATCATCCTCAACAGTATTGCTGTTCGGTGTTTTAACAACCACTGTCTGTCCACATGTTAATATATTTCCTTTACAGAATTTTAGCCATCCTTTTCATTTTTAAAAGACAATGGTAGAAAAGTGATTAGCTCACATTTGTTTATGCAACATTTTTGTGCAATTCAGTAAACTAAAGAATCAGAAACTGAAATAAAGGAACAGCTCTGATTCCAGTTGAAACTCTCTATCACGTGCCTCACAAGACAGAAAATTAATTACAGTAAAAACAATCTAAGAAGAAACCTCTGTTTTCCAAAAGGCAATCAGCAGTATTATAGAATGACAAAGTTTAGTAGTACTTCATGTCTAGTATCTAGATCCTAAAAATGTTGCTTACTAAATTTAAAATGCATGTTTCTTTAGAGCATAATCACTTTTAATTCATAACATAGGTTATTTCTCATAAATTAAGAGCACTGCCACTGCAATTATGAAAAATTGCATTCTCAAAAATAAAACCTCAGAGAAATTACATGTAATTTAGGAAGAGAGAGAAGGCAAAACTAATCAACATAGGAGAAATATCTGCACAACTGTTTGCCCTTTTCATATTTGTGCAGCTCTTTCTAAAAAAATATGGAGGCAAGACTAGAAAACATGAAATTATTAGAAGAATATAACACTTTTATTCTGTTTTTACCTTTGCAAATGGTAAACAGTCTTTATCTGCTTCCTTGTCTTTTACTTCAAAGTCATAAAGTGCCTTACACTGAGGCGGAGGTTGAGGTAAAGGTTTAATGATCTGAACGAAATTGGTAGGAAAAAAGCCATGGATGCCATTGACTTCTCCATGATACCAATTTTCATCCACCTGCCGACGCAAAATGATGATGTCTCCTTTACTGAACTTAAGATCTCCAGGTTCTTTTCCTTCGTAGTTATACAATGCTTTGGCACATGGTAGCTGAGGTACGCCCTAAAGAAGAAGAAGAAAAAAATAAAATCACTAGAATTAGGTAATTATTACCACATGGAAAATAGAATATGTTATTTGGGAAACTATGAATGAAACTGTATAAAACTGCAACGTAAAATTATACATAATAAAATTATTTTATTGAAATTATTCTGTTTTTACCCAAATGTGTAAGAAGAACTTCAGTTCTATACAGTCTTAACATCCCCCTAAATTTCATTATGATTTTAAGTCATGCTACAATGTTGTTGGACACAAGAGAGGCAAAAACCCCATAATACTTTAATCCTCGTGTACCAAGGTTAAACATTAAAAAACTCCAAACAAACTGGAAAGCATCCTGATCACCTGAGAGATCTGACAGAGAAATGCTACGAGAAAACACAGCACTAGAGTAACAAATTTGCTATAATACCTTTAAGGAACTTTTTCTGACTGACTTTCTTATTATTTTCCTCATCTTACTTATTTCATGAGCACAGAATGCTAATGATGGAGAGGTGTTTTCCAGCTTGATAAACAAATCTCACATTAGTTAAGGTAATGTTCCATCCTGGAACAAACCCTTAAGTTTAATTATTTATTTAAAAACACAGCTAAAAGGAATTACTGGGGAAAAAATAGATCTCCTGAAGGTATGTTTCCTTGGGTTTTCTTGACCTGATTCCTACATAATATCTCAAAAGTACGGGCCATTGGTGTTGGTTTTGAATGCATGTCAGAAGGATTACAACATAATACAGCACTGTCCTCCCTTACGACACATTATCATTAGATTAGATGAGTGGACAGGGATGTGGACTGAGAGCTGGCTGAGCAACAGAGCTCAGGGGGTCATGATCTGTGCATGGGCTGTGCTGGAGGCCTGCAGCTAGTGGTGTTCACCAGGGGCCAGTACTAGGTCTGGTCTTATTTAACATATTCATCAATGACCTATGTGAGAGGACAGAGTGTAGCCTCAGCGAAGGAGCCCACCCCCTTAATGATGCAAACAGCAACAACCTGAATTACTAAGGCAGACTTTCCACCACAGAACCAACATTTGTAGTCAACTAGAGCACAGTGTTTCACATCTTTAATGATATCCTTTATGGAAAAAGCAAATTTTAATGAAAATCTATGTTGGTGACATTATTTGCCGCATCTACCCCGTGGTGTGTTTCTCCTCTCAAGTCTTCTACCAGTCCAGATTGTAAATTGAAGTCACACTTGCAATATCTCAAGAGGTACACAAATAATGGAGGAAATTCTTGGAAGGAATTAGCACTTTGAGTCTGCCTCATTGGTCAGAAGATTGAGTACTTGGTAAGTTATTTCACATTTAACTTACAAAATTGTGTCTTTCAATACAATCCAATTTGTTTGGGCATCTTTAATTTCGTGTGTGACTTTATAAGCAGATTCATAATTTCATGAATTAATAAATAACACCTTAAATATTAGCTTATTTAATAATTTTCTTTCTATACCAAAGGAAAACCATATGTACAAACATAGGTACAGATGAGTATGATTTACATGTGAATACAGGTAAGTCACAGTTCATTCTATTGCCTCTGGGATGAGTACTAAAACTATTATGTTAGCAGGTTCCATGCAATTGTTCATAAAAACTGGTGATCTTCAGGCTAAAGCAGACAATATTTTTCTTCACGACAACACTTAACTGCATCAGTGCAGAAGACCACTGGCATACTCTGTGTGTAAAAAGGCTAAGACATCAACTACAGAATTTGTGGGCCCCAACTGATTGAGGGGGAAATTCATAGCTGCAATAGAAGAATGAAAAAATATTGTGTGAATGGGTTTTGTAGTCCTATATGCTCTCTGCAGAGTAAACATACAAAATGAAGGAAGCAGTCAGTGTAAATGTGGTAAGGATACAGGCAGAGAAAGAGCTGTAGGGGGAGAGGGCAGGTTGGAAGCAAACAGAAACACATCTGTACACGAGAGGAAGCTGCTTGCTTATCCATTTCCATCCCAGTAACAAACAAGCCAACCAAAACCAGTACAGCCCATCAGTGATTACAAGCCAAAGAATTACTTGGTAGAAAAAGTTCACCAAGCAATTACGGCTACTACAAGACATTTCACATCTCTCTCGCACCAGTGGGAGTAGCTGGAGTTTTCCCAGGCATCATCCTGTTGTCCCAGGAGAAAGCTTTCTATGTCCCTATACTGAGGAAGAACTTCAAGGTTAGCAGTGTGTATAAAATCTAGCTGGAAAAGAATAGCTTTTTAAAAACAAGCAAAACCAAAACAAACCAGGAGTGCCAGCACAGCAGATCTGTTGAATTGATCAAACTCATCAATTAGCCATCACTTAATTGTTAGAACTTGATACTGCATTTATGCACTTAATCACAAAGCTTCCCAAAAACAAACCTTCACTCAAATGTATAAACATCTGTTTGTATTTTATAGGAAGTTCCTTTCCCAGTGTATAGGTTGAGTTTCTGTAAAGCTTGTTTCCAACGTTAAATAAAAATGGTTCCAGTTTGTCATTTCAAATACGAGTTCTATGAGACGCACAGTTCTCAGTCAGGCTGCCAGGGATTAAAGACGAATGGTTAAAGGGCTTGACAGGGAAGTGAAGGGAACGCCTTTCCCTTCTGTCCCAGAGGGAAGATGAAGGGAGGAGCGGGGAGTGCTGCTCTCAGGCGTATGGCATCACAGGCCCTTGAGCACCATCTTTACATTCCTCCTCCTCTGAGCAACCTGGGAGCCACAGCTTGCAGCCAGTGCCTCCTGGGCTGTCATGGTTGGCAGCCTTGGGCGGCTTTGGCTCCCTTTCTACCTCTCCGGCTGTTCACCAGGAGAGAGGGCTATGAGGATACGTCGAGACGGAGTTTACATTTCACTCTGTGTCTCTCACTTGGCTAAACATGAAAGGAAGGCTTTGGAAGAAAAACTTTGCAGCCTACCCTTCGGTTTACAGCTGCCATTTACCCTGCCAGCTCTTCAAGAAAGCAGCAAAAAAACCCCAACCCAGCCAAAAACCATTTTAGGAAATTAAAACATAAAACTCAGGAATAGGATTCCACACGGAATAGTTTTCTTAGAATTATTTCCTCAGTCCTTCTGCAAAGGCCTTATGCACAAATATTTGAACTTCTAATGCCACTGCTGATGTACAAACAGTTTAATTCATTTTTAGCTAAGGCACAGGTATATAATAAATACATTTCACATGCCATATTCCTTTCAAAAAAGAGAATTAAGAGAATTAATAATATATGATGGCATCAAAAATAAATGGCTTAACAAGAATACAAAAAAATACATATGTATTCATATATATGAGGCTAAGGTCCCTCAGATTTCTTCTCCTAACCTAGATATTTTTCTCTTAGAAACCTACAGAATTCACTTAGAATTTTCCTCTTTGGATTTATACTTTGTCTTCAGTCACCTTATTTCGAACTTTACTCTTACTTTTTTTTAATGGACAATATGCAACTGTATGTATTTTTCATGAGCTTAAGCCAAGAGAAACTTATGCATGTACAGAAACACAAGATCTGATTTCCTTTTATAAAGGAGTTTCCGTGGCAGAAGCCCAAATGTAAATATGCTTACACTGGCATAAACCAGTGTTCATTGTATAACTTAACAGCACTTGGAGAACCAGCATAAGCTAAAGCGCAAAAAAAGTAAATCCTCTCCTAAGGAAATGAAGGGAACAGATACTGGTTCATCAGCATCTTTGTTTCCTTCCAAGCCTCCCTGGCTGTGGTGCTGCTGGTTGTCATGTTTCCAAGCAAGTCATTCCTGGTTCTCTGGCTGAGAGACTGGGATGTAGCCTGGGCTTCCCTGTGAGCCAGTGTGAATCAGTTGGATCTACCTAGAGTATCTACACCTTTTCACCTGTTTGAGGCCAGGAAGTCTTTTTACAGAAGTACTGTTTATATTAGTAGTAGGACAGACAAAAAAGATTTCTGAAACTGCCTATGTGCACAAGCAAAACACCATCAATCTCCAGAGAAGCTGGCTCATTCAGACACCTCAGCAGAAGTTTTTATGCCTAGCTTTGCTAAACAACTTCTGCCTTTCTTCATAGAAAATCCAAAAACTGTAAGTTACTATCATCTTGATCCATGTCATAAGAGGATATTTAATAATCATCAGTTATTTGCAATTTTCTCACAATTATTTTTCTTCACCTATCTTGTTATTTTCTTTCCATGAAGGTTCTAAATCAAACCAACAGTCACATGAATAGCCAGGACAAGATCAGAAACTATTACCAAAAAAAAAAAAACAAACTCCACTTACACAGCAATTGTAAGTACAGTAAGTCTAGTGTTACAGTGGTGCTTTTATCAGCCTGCTTGGGTTTTTTCCCAAAGAACCAGTATTGTAAGATGTAGTTGGTTGCCAATAAAGGTTGCCTTTATGCAAGGAAAGGGGCTTGTTACTACGCTGCAGCCAGCTTGTTCACAAGGTAGATTTGGGTTGAGCAAGTTCTTTATGTGTACCTTCTCCAGTAGGTACAGGTATACCCGAGATTTCCTCTTCAGACTCCTAGTCATTCAAATCTTCTGAATGACAATATTGCTTCTTTTAATCTTCTAGTTCATTCTTTCTCATATTGTTTCTTTCTTTAGTCAAATCCTTCAAATGCATTCCATGTATTTCTTCTTTTTTTTTTTTTTTAAATCGTTTTTTTTTTTCTTTCTTGCCTTCTTTGGCCTTTACCAAACCATCCAGTCCTACATGCAAGAACATCCCATTTTTCACCTATAGTTTTTGCATGCCTCTTTCATCTTGCTGTCTCCAATCCATGTTTTCAGGTCTTAATTTCTAACCATCTGATCTGTCTAGTTTTATTTTCCTTGTTTCAGCCATCTTTATTCTTTATGTACCTGCATTTAATTTTTCATGTATTTTGAGACACAGAGCTTATAGAACTCAGAAGACCTTCTTAAACTGCTTATATTAAAAGATGTGTTTCCTCAGTAGGATTTCCTTCTAAAGGAAGGGAATGTTCCCTATCTTAAGCTGTAGGTATACTGATTTCACCTGAACAAACTAAATACTCAGTTTTGCAGAATGCACCAACCTAGAAGCGCTAATATTTGAAACTAAGTCCTCCCATTTCTTTATGAGTTCCACAATACAAAGTGTCTCTATAATCCAAGAAGAATGTTAAAAACTGTCTCCCTGCATTTTTCATTGAAGGAACAATACAAATGAGCTCAGATTTGCTCAAAGAAAGGCTAACTCAAGTATTAATCTGTATCTGACACTAAATTATTAGTAGAATCAATTTTACATACTTCTACCATCAGACCTATATTTGAAGACTACAGAGACCATCAATGCAAATGAAATTATTTCTAGTTGAAGTGCCTCACAGGATACAGCTATCTC
The DNA here is from genome assembly GCA_024611175.1 of Megaceryle torquata. Taxonomy (NCBI): domain Eukaryota; kingdom Metazoa; phylum Chordata; class Aves; order Coraciiformes; family Cerylidae; genus Megaceryle; species Megaceryle torquata. The sequence continues at coordinate 25,986 of JANIJG010008731.1, forward strand.
AATGATAAAAACGTAAGATATTTTTATGTCAAGAAACTGTACCAAGTTGCCAGTATGCTGTAATAAACATAAAATCAAACCTTTGGTATCATTCAATGTGAGTTACTATTGTTCTATTGAATACAGTGAAACTATAGCTAGCTCACTAGATGAAGGAACTGAGAAGTCTTAGTGTTGGTTAAGGGTATTAATTCCTACTAGTTTCTAATGACATATTTGTAGTAAATCTCATTTTTCTCAGTACGCATAAAATAAATAACCAAGCGTTTGACTTAATAGAGTAAAAAAAAGGTCATTGTTTTGAAATGCCATATTCAAATATGATTAGTTGCAGCATAGTACAGTTTTTCATTTTAATAAAAGCAGGAGAAGTGTGCGTTGAGAGGAAACTAGCTAGCCAGGTTACTGAGCTGATTAGAGACCAGATTTTAAACCCATCTCTGTGTAACTTAACCATGACCTACATAACAGTAATTATTTTGAAGAAAGATTACATCAGGGAGAAAATAGAATGCAGGATAAAAAACACAATCAAGCCAACATATTTGTTATATTTCTGGAAAAGCTGAACAACTACAATCAGTAAAAAGTTTAGGTTATTGATAAATGAACATACGGGATTATATTTTTACAGTTATTTAATTTAACCATCAACTTAAAATTTATTTAGTAGACCTGCATTGTTTCTCTACTAGTAGCTAACTATAAGAGAGTACAGCAAATTTTCTATAAAGCTTATACATGATAACTAACACCAGTACTAGCTCTAGATGTAATAGTGTGACAGAGCAGAATATTCTTTATCAAATTCCAGGTTTCAGCCATCTAACTCAGGTTGAAATGCAAGTACACGTACAGTCCTTTGCCTAATTCTTTTGAGGACTTCATCAGTTAACACAAGCCAGCAGTGTGCACCTGCAGCCCAGAAGACAAACCGTATGTATCCTGGGCTGCATCAAAAGAGCAGTGGGCAGCAGGTCAAGGGAGGTGATTCTGCCCCTTTACTGCACCCTAGTGTAACCCCACCTGGAGTACTGTGTCTGGCTCTGGAGAACTCAGCAGAGGAGAGAAATGGACTTGTTGGAGTGGGTCCAGAGGAGGGCTACAAAAATGATCAGAGGGCTGGAACACCTCTCCTGTGAAGAAAGGCTGAGAGTTGGGGCTGTTCAGCCTGGAGAAGGGTCGTGGGAGACCTTATTGAAGCCTTTCAATACTTAAAGAAGGCCTATAAAAAACCTGGGGACAATATTTTTGGCAGAGCCTCTTGCAATAGGACAATGGTAAATAAATTTAAACTAAAAAAGGATAGATTTAGACTAGATATAAGGTGGAAATTCTTGCAGTGAGGGTGGTGAAACACTGGCACAGGTTGCCCGAAGAGGTGATAGAAACCTCATCCCTGGAAACATTCAAGATGAGGCTGGACGGAGCAACGTGGTCAACTTTAAAATGTGCCCTGATCACTGCAGAGGGCTTGAACTTTTGAAGGCCCCTTCCAACTCAAACCGTTCTTATGATTCTATGAACTTTGGTTCTGGTAACTTGGAGAAGAACTTCACAGCACAGGCTTAGAGTAACCCTGTATTTCGTAATAGAAGGGTAGCTCCTCTCCTCACATAAACAATTTTTATGTATTCTTTTGAGGTAAGATTTCAATGACCTACTTAAAGTAGCCAATTTATGGAAGTCCTTTCTGCTTCCTGTTTTAATAACTTTTCTAAGAAAACATTTTGGCATTTTTTCTTGTCTGATGTCAAGAAATAAATATAAGGTTGTTTAATGTAAGTATGAGCAACTCTGTACCCACAAAGTTGTTTTGAAATTAAAAGCTTAAGTACAGGAGAATGAAAGGAATTTAAAAACGTTGCCTTAAGGCCAAAGCAATCAGACTAATAATATGGAAGGTTAGAAAGGGACATTTATAAAGCTTTCCAAAGACACTTAGCCCAGTCCCTTTCTATGCAATACCTGTGTTTTTGAAAACTTTTTTTTCAAATGAAAAAATTAATACCTTCAGAATGCTGCCATCTTTCTTTTGCCTATCTGAAATGCAAAGTTCTCAGCTACTTACCTTTCTGAGGTTTAAGTAAACAAAATTTTGAACACTTTCCACTAAACTATGGTCACAAAATGACCAAAAAAGTAGGAAAAAGTGGAGAGGAGAAAATAATTATATCCTGCAAACTGCATGTCCCCAAATATTTTAACCGTATGCATCTGACAGGTATTTTCACAGGCAAAAAGAAGTAAGTGTGAAGAAACTGCACAGGAAACCCTGAGAAGGTAACTTTCAAGATGCAGAACAGAATTTGGGTCTGTGTTCCCACTGATTTTGAAAAGGAAAGCAAATGCATATAGATTTCATTGCAAGTCGTTAAAAACCTTTTGATTAATTGTTTACTACAAAACCATTTTGCTTTGAAAAAACCAGATCCTTTTAAGTACCTAAACAAAACTTTAAAGTGTGCACTATGCAGAGCTAAGATATTTATATAAAATAGTTCTTTCCAAAAATATCAATTTGTTTTAAAGATCTGCTCTTCTAAGCTGTTATGCCAATGTCACTGGTCAGTCTGAAAAATGTTACTATCCCCATGGGTTTTCTTTTGGTATGTTACAACACTGGAGTTTGATGTCTCCATTAAATTGTTATTTTTTCTTGTCCCAGAGCCATTGTACAGCAGTCTGGATCTCCTAATCTCTTTAAGAACATCAAGTTGACATGCAGCATAAACTCATTCCATTTCACTTAAACTCTACTACCAATATGGTTTTGAATGCATTCTGTTTTCATGTAGTATCACTCAGAGCTTCTAAGACCAAAATACTGCATACTCCAAGAAGGAAAAAGACAGACACCCACCACCCTTGGCAAGCATACATCTAGAGGAGCAATAAAATTGTGATACTGTGTTAGTGGGACTTTACTAGTACTACTCCAAACTGCCACTAACTGAAGAAGTCTCCGTGTGGGGTGGGATGTGAAAATGTATCTAGTATTCCCCAATCTGTCAACATTAAAAAAACTCTGAACATCCAAAGTTACACACGGAGCTCAACACTAAATGCTTTAGAAAGTTCTGCTGTTTCCATTTTCTCTACATAAATCTATCAAATTGCAAGAAACTTACCTCACAAGTATTAACTTCACCTTTTTTTAAGAAAGAACACTTTGGAAAATAGATGCAGTAGATTATTGATCCACTGCTCAGCTTTTATTTTTCTAGCTAGCTTGAGAAAAGTGATTTATCTTTGTAATCATAAAGGAAAGACTTTTTTTTTTGTGGAAGGGGGGGGAGAGGGAGAAGAAGAAATGTGACTCAGAAAAATGTAGCATGAAAAAACTCAAATATTTTAAAAATATCATATTGGATAAAGTATATGAAGGTCAAGAGCCTGTCAGAAAGCTGGTAAAAGACTTCGGAATAACATGTCTCAAGTATTTTTCTAGGGTATTTATGACTGAAGCTCAGACTACTGAACTATATCTATATCAGGACAACTGGGCTCCTGAGTTAGTAGATAGGGATGGGGAGCAAAACATACCTCGTGTAATCCAGGAACGAGTAGTAGGGACATGCTGTGACACTTAGATCCTAACAAGTCAATGGGTCCAGATGGGATTCATCCTAGGTGCTTAGGGAACTGACACAAGAGCTGGCT
>JANIJG010008732.1:0-25201 GCA_024611175.1 Megaceryle torquata
GAGAAGGCTCTGGGGAGACCTAACAGCCACCTTCCAGTACCTGAAGGGAGCTTACAAAAAGACTGGAGAGGGCCTGTGGTGAAAGGATGAGGGGCAATGGCTTTAAACTACAGAAGAGTAGATTTTTCTTGGATGTTAGAAACAGACTCTTTACCATGAGGGTGGTGGAGCACTGGAACAGGTTGCCCAGGGAGGTAGTTGAGGCCCCATCCCTGGAGATATTCAAGGTGAGGCTTGAGGAGGCTTTGAGGATGTCCCTACTCACGGAAGGAGGGTCAGACTAGATGACCTTTAGAGGTCCCTTCTGGCCCAAACCATTCTATGATTCTACGATCAGTTACAAAAAGAGCAAACTCACTCTAAAATTTCTGAAAACTATTGAGATGGACTTATATGAACAAATATGTTTTTGAAAAGACAAAACTATCAAGGTTAATGATGCTGAGAGAATAAACAAAACAAAACAAAAAACTGTAGAAGAAAAATATGCAGAAGCTATTTGGAAATTGTATTTTTCTCAGTGTCTAGAACTGCTATCTTGTTTATGGCCACGTCTGACTGGGTATCAAGTATCACCAAAATAGCACGTCAGAGCACTGGTAGGAAAACTATTCTTCTTTTCTTTTCCTTGTGCAGTGTGCAGGAAGGAATATTTGATTTCATACATAATTTGCAAATTGCTGTGGGGATTGCAAAAAACCAATTTGGCTTCACAAAATTGATGAATGAGAAAAAAATACTGCTGGAGTTGTGTCTCTTGTTTTTGAAAGCTGCAACCTGGGACTGTGGCACACTGGGCAATGCTAATGATTCATTGCCACAGAACTACAGTGAAAATGATGAAGTTTCATTTAACCCTCAGGGAACTTGTTCATCAGAATGCATAAATTATTTGCGTCTTAGTATTCTTTTACTGGTCATCCTTAACAACAACAAAAAAAGAAATGCTATAAAAATAACCTAGTAAATATAATAAAACTTCTAAATGAACATGTTTGAGCAACAAAACCTATGGGAGGATGGAATCCAGGCTGAACAGGGGAAGCAGACAGGACTGTAAGGGACTGATGTGCAACTGCTGCTGCAAGAGGCATGGAGAGCTGGTTGGCATAGCACTGTGCACAGTGCTGATGGGAAAGGAGACAGTGAGACACACACTAGTCTGCTTTGGTTTTTAATGATTTTAACAGAGCTACATGAGATCTAAGTTCAGAAGGAACTTAAGATCATTTGATCCATTACATCCACAAGACCTGGAATCTAATCCAGTTACATTTTGTTTGAACTGTAGTGATCATCATTTAGTACACTAAATGAAACAGACTTCTTCCATAAAATAGTGAACTACAAAGCAATCATTCATAATTCAAAAAGAGGAAAAATGATAGGCATACTAAACCAAAATGTGTTCCATAAAGGATTCTATGTGCTAAAAATAGTAAGAATTTTGCAAACCAGAGGAAGACATATTTTATATAAAAGGGTGTGTGATTTTACTACTTCACCGTATAATTACCAATCTATGTTCTACAGACAATAATCTTCATTAATTAATGAAAATAATTAAATACAAATTAAATATCTGATGTCAGTAACTTCAACCATAAATTGAAGGAATAAATTTTAAAGGCAGAGAGGGCAATGGTGATCATCGCCATGTCACTATTGCTTCATCCAGCTCAGGGGAAGCTGGTATGGTCCTGCTTGGCAAAATAAGGAAGCTACAAATGCTATGAGACAGATGTTTCTAAGACTGATAATTTTCACTTGCATCAAGATGAGAAAGGAGCTACCCTTTTACACAGCTGATGGGAAGTCAGTTGCAGGGACCTTAACACTTGCAGTAATCATGTGGATTAACTAGGATCAAGAAAGGATTCCTTTGCATAGGACATATGGGCTACTCCATAGCCTCCATGAAACAGAATCAGGGGTGACATCATAAAACTGTCACACCTCAGATACGCTGTGTACCTCAGTCCCAGTAGGCAGCATTCAGGACTTTAACAGTAAAAGAGATGGGAACAAGACAACAGGAAGCTCATTTATGAACATCTGGGGCTAAGCCTTCACTGAAGACCATGTCTGATTAACCAGTTTCTCCTTCCAGCAGAGGGAGAGGACAGATGCTTTCTGCTCACACTGATCATGCTTCCTCCTCCATCCCCATAAACCCATCCTCCTCCATCCCCATCCCACTCCCAGTTTGAGTGGGGAATTATCTGGGAGTCAAAAATATGTCATCACTTACTGGTTAAAATGTATACTTCATTCTTCAATACACAGATCTGAAACTGATGTCTTTTGGGTCCTACTAAATTGTCTGTGTTCTTTTACCTGTACTTCTAAATCAACAAGTACAATTCACTCCAGTTTCTAACAAGAGTAGAATGGGAGCACAGCATGGCCTAACCCTATGCACTGGATTACAGAGAACAATCCTGACATGCAATCAACTAAGTTTGAATGCAGTTATTAAAACATACCATCCTTCATTCCCAATCAGTGTGTTCCTGAATCCAGTACCAGAATCCAGCTCCTGCACACAGTTTCCCCCTGCTGCTGGGCCCAGTCTGGTACTTTCCCAGTGGCTGGTCCACAGCATCAGTGGTGACAGTGGTGTAATTGCCATCAGGGGGATTGGGTTTGATACTGGTTTTGTATATATTTGTGTATATATTCCATTTTTATTATTATTATTTTCATTAAAGCTGTTCTAGTTTTCTTTTCTAATAGATTCCTTACTCCCTTGTTCCCTTTCTCTTCCCCTTTGGGGAGGAAGAGGGGTTAACAAAGTATGTCTGTTATAATTCTAGTGGACAGCCCTGGCCAACAGGACAACCTTGACACCATGACAAATTGATAATTACATAAGAGATGAAGAAAAACCTTCAAAAATCTAATACAGGAGTTCATGTGACACTGAAGGTATATCAATATAATGCCAAAATAAAACATCATATTAGACCTCAAAAGTTATGTAATTTTTATTTTAAATCTGGACACTATCTTGATATGCAATATGGAAATGCATACACAATTACTGCGTGAAAAGATATCCATCATCAGATATACCTGCATTAGCATTTACAACTCTTTTGTGTATCCTCGAAATAAACAAAAAGCATGAGTGAAAGAATACCACTACCAGTAGCAGATCCCAAATGTCCTTTCTGCAGTTAACAAATACATAAAGAAACCCAAACTACACAAACATTCCCCAGACCTCAAATATCAAAAAAACCTCTTAATTCAATTTTTATTTATCCAAGACAGCACCAATGTACTAGAAAGTAAAACTGTTGGGAAAACACGTCCTCCTTCAAATATTATACAAGATTTCTGTTGTCACAGGAAAACAAATATAAAGCAGAACACGCCCAAGACGTAAGAGGGTGGTGTTCTTATTGATTTTGCTTCCAAAGCTACCAAAAATCTCTCAATGAGCAAGAATGAGCATGTGCTTGTAATATATGCTGAGTTTGCATGGCAAATATTTTGATAATGGGTAAGCTACAAGGGTGACTTAGGTTAAAAGTTGCTAGAAACTTCCCCTGTGTCCAATACAATGACAGCCCACTCCAGGATGGACTCACAACTGGCCAAGACCAAGCCCATCAATGACAATGGTAGCATCTCTGTAATAACAATATTTAAGAAGGGGACAAAACTGATGTAGAAGAGCAGCCTAAAGAGAGGAGTGAGACTATTTGAGTGAAACAACTATGCAGACATCAAGGTCAGTTCAGAATGAGGGGAAGGAGGTGCTCCAGGCACCAAAGCAGAGATACCCCTGCAGCCTGTGGTGAAGACCACGGTGAAGCAGGTGTTGCATTAAGAGTGTGACCTTTTTCTGCCAGAGCCCCAAGGTCTCACACTGGGCTATCTCACAAAGTCAAAAAGCAGGTTCTGCCTCAGAGCCCAGCTAACAGCTTGCACCGAGGCACATTAAAAGTTAGAAACAGGTAGGTTTGGTTTATGAAAGTGACAGATACAATAGGTTTGTAATTGCCATTGATAAATACACTAACTGCAAAAAGGACAGCTGAGCTTGAGTTAATAATTCCCAGGTAACATCCAACACAGTCAGAGGCACAGGCCTTTGTAATAGTGCTAACAGCCAGTAGTAATGCTAGAAATAACTATACCGTATATTGAAGGTGCAAGTTCTTAGCAAGAAGGCAACCCCACCTTGGGTGAAGGAAGATGAGTACTGCACATCAAACATCTCTTCCAGACTTTCAGTCTCCCCTCTGGTGCCACACTGTGCCAGCCCCTGGAGATGTATTCCCCTTGTGGTTTTTATATCCTAATCCCATCTGTTCCTGACTTCTGGGTGTCATTTAGCATGATTTGGGTGGAGAGTTGTGTAACATGGTCACATATATTTAGCACATACTCCGTTAGGTACATTGCCATACTTAGGGGTGTAAACTTTATATTAATTTTGCCGTTAATTAAGCAAAAGTCTTCATGATTTATGTAAGAGCTATTTGCTTTTGTTGATTTAGCTGAAACAGGACCCTCTTACCTTCACAAGACTCCTCCTTCAGCTGTTTGGCATGCCATCTTAGCAGATCTCCACCCCCAGAGAGAGCACAAGTATCTCATACTTGCAGACATCTTAACCTTGCTCCCAAAGTACACTAAATTAGCTGCATTCCTGTCTCATAGTGATCTCAGCTGTTATCCAGCAACAGGTTGTTCCCCTGCAGCCAACAATGGTCCACGGTGGAGCAGATATCCACTTGCAGCCCATGGAGGGCCCCATACCAGAACAGGTGGATGCCCAAAGAAGGCTGTGAACCTGTGGAAAGCCTTTGCTGGAACAAGCTCCTGGCAGGACCCTGTGGCCCCATGTAGAGAGAAATCCATGCTGGAAAAGGCTTTCTGGCAAGATTTGTGACCCCACTGGGGACCCATGCTGAAGCAGCCCATTCCTGAAGGACTGCATCCTGTGGAAAGGATTCATGCTGGAGCAGTGCATGAAGAACTGCAGCCCGTGGGAAGGACCCACACTGAAGAAGTTTGTGGAGTACTGTGTCCCATACATGGGACCCCCACACTGGAGCAGGGGAAGAGTACGAGGAAGGAGTGGCAGAGATAACGTTATGAGCTGTCTGCAACCCTTGTTTCCCATGCCTTGAACCACTTGGGAGGAGTAGGTAGAGAAAATCAAGAGTGAAGTTGAGCCTGGGAAGAAGGGAGGAGTCGGGGGAAGGTGTTTTAAGATTTGTTCTTATTTCTCATTACCCTACTCTGATCTGATTGGCAATAAAATTAATTTCCCTGAGTCAAGTCTGTTTCTGGTTTTCTTTTTTTTTTTTCTTTTCCACAGAAACAATGGTTTCTGTGTCATGTTTAAAATTAGTTATTACTGTTAAAACTGTTAAAAGATGGAAAATACAGTCACAGAATTGCATAGGTTTTTCTGTGTCTATACTTTGAAGATAAAGCTTCCTGAAAGAAACAATATAAAATTTGGTTTTGTTTGCTTACCTTAGAATGCTTTAATAATTTCCAACAGTCTGTAATAAGTAATTTGCAAAAGCAAACAATTTGCGAAGTTTTACTTTCAACACCCACTTCAAATTCTTTTTAGAAAATCAGCTATACATTTCAAATCAGAGCTCAGTTTATAAAGCACCCAGTAACTTATAAAATTCCTTGATGGGGTAAGCAAAGCGGAGAGAGTAACAAAAGGTCTTGATCTATTTTCATTCAGGAAGAACCTCCTGAACTCAAGAAATAATATACTAATTTTTGGTGCCATACATGTTGCTTTAGGGTGGATCAGATCTCACCTAACCATACTGCTATTTGTAACAAGTGCTGTTTTGACATATTTAACATATATTCTGTAGCTGCTGATAATAAATTGCACAGGAGGTGACTAGTATCATAATGAGTCATTGTATTTGTACTTGGGATTGTCATGGTAAACTGGAATATCTACTTACTGTCATTGTAGGGATTCTTTTTCTCATCTTGTTTTTCATGCAGCTTCCCTTTTTGAAACTGATCAGCGATGCGGTGATTTTTGACTGATTCTGCAGGGATCTAGAATATAAACTCATCATGCTCATTGTTAGAGAGGCCCTGTAACTGAAGAATTCAGACCTGTTGCATCTTTGCTCAAGGGAACAGAATTTCCGTGATTTCATCAACAACAGATACTCTATGTTGAACAATGCTCTCTTACACTGTTGCTGACTTTACCATGCTCTTAAATTTATATATAAGCCATGCAGTTTTCAACATCAGAAACCTAGTTCTTCATTTAAATGAAGTTCACCTGATTTGTCTAGGCTTGCTTTATTGCAGAGACAACCCCAGTCTCTGAAGAATCTGAATTCCTGCTTACCACCCTTTTAACAGCCAGGCACTAAAAATCTGCCTGACAGCCCATTTCCAAAACAGCACAAAATACTACAAGAATTTAAGCAAATGTTACTAATGGTGTCTTGGTCCTCAACTACTTTCCTAAAGTTCCATATTATGATTCTATAATAAACTGACTAGATTGCAGACAGGCAGAAGGCTGTGGATGACAACTATCTTGACTGTAACAAAGCTTTCAATGCTTTTTCTCACATTAAGGTATGGATGGTTGAACTGCTAGATGGACAGAGGAAAAAAAGGTGGATGATTGGACTCAGAAGATCAGGGATAACAACTTGTACTCTACCTGAAGGTTTGTAACAAGTGAATTACCACAGGGGTCTGTACTGAGACCAAAGTATTTGACCAAAATAGAGCATAATTCACTGTAATAGATTAAGCCTAGGAGATGTGCTCTCTTAATGAAAGCCCAAAAGGAGAAACAAGAATGCAAACTGAAGAAACTTACTTGGCAATTTATGTAAGTGTTCCCACACCTGCTTTTCTTACATCTTTTTCTTTCACTCTTTAATGATTTGAATTGCCTGTATTTTCTGTGCACGTAGATTGGTAGATGTTATCTGTTGTTTCCTGTTTCTCATTCAAATCTCTCCTCACTCTACTGCTTTCTGAAAAAAAAAAAAAAAAAAAAAAGGGTATAATTTTAATCCTTCCCTAAAACTGAGATAAAATTTCAAGAAAGTAATTAGAAGTAGTATTTAGCAAAATGGTCAATATATGAGATTTTATAATAATACCATACAGCTCAATCACACTTTTATTCATTTGTTACTATAATTTGTATTTCTTATCTGGTTTGATTTGATTATAACTTCTTAAGGGAAGACTGTCTTCAACTGTATCAATCATATAATCATCTTGCTGCTGATAAATAATTATATTGATAAAACTTTAACTGTAATTGTGACATCTACTACAGAAAGACTCTTAATTATCTCAGTAGCATTGAACTAAATGGAAGGAAGGTCTTTCTGGATAACAATAGAACTCTGGTTTCATAATTTGTTGTTTTGAGAATATGTCCATATTTCAGAACACTACAGTCTGTTCTGATGAGATACCAATTCTTCTAGTCACTTGGTAAATTTCTACCAGCTACAGTCACATTTAAAAATGTAAATATATATTATGAAAAAGTAGATATAGATAGAGATTTTTAAGGACTTTACAAGGTGATACACAATAGAATGCTATATGGAAAACTTCTGTTTGCTGGGTACTTTTACATGATACATTCTGAAAATCCCTCAGGTTTTACAGGGGTTTAGTGATCAAGCACATGAATGCAACTTACTTCACTGTTTGATGTTGTTCAGTTGTTTTAGTACGTCTCCATATTTTAAACACAACTGAATTTGACAGGTTATGTATTCTTTTTTTAATAAAAATGTTTTCAACAAACTATCTCCAAGGCTTTCACCTAAGTCTTTTTAGCTAAGTACAACCTCCAAGACTAGTATAGCAGACCTTTTGGAATTATTTTACATACTGTAGTAGTTGTTTACTACACAAACCACACATACAGCTGATAAATACATCTATTTTCCAGTTTGCTATATTATTAATAAATCATGATCACTTTTAGCTGCTACAAAGTAAGTAGTAATATATAGCTACTGTACTAGCTCCCATGTAATTTCAGGATGTGTTAAAGCATGCAATTCAGCAGCTCTTGTAATTTCACATTAAACCTGTGCAGTACAGCAGAGATTATTTATCATATCTGGATGGGAAAAGAATAAGTTTTCTCAACAGTATTAGTAGCAGGACTTAGTATGATTCTAACCATTGGGAGAACTGGTTCACACATTATTTTGAAAACATTTTAGAGAGAATGTAAAAGATTTAAAAGACAAAATTAAAAGAATTTTACTGCTGGACTCTATATATAGCAGCATTACAGATAGTCACAAGAACACAAGCAGAATCTAGTTCTCTCCATTGAAACTCAGTGCTACAACAGAAGAAAAACTAAGCATTTCTCATACTATGTGTTCAAATCACATATTCCCCAGTGTGAATGGGCAGGCTGTCATCACCAGCTCTCTCAATGGGAATGCGCATTTTGAATCTTCTGGGCTTGCCTTATCAACTATTTATTTGTCAATACCAGCTGCAATATGACAATACCATTGTCAATACCAGCTGCAAACAGTTTTGGTGCAACTGATCCCAGAAGCGTGCTTAGTACAGATAGCCTAAAGATCCTACCATGAATTTTCCTTGAGTTGTAGCACCCTTAGGAGGTGGAGCAACTGGACCTAACGTGGATCACAACTGGCAGGAGATTGCAAACTCTTGGGAATTACCCTTCTCTCATCATTAAGTTTTTGGTGGGTACAACTGGTAACTTGCAGCCACCCTTCTGGCTTAGAGACAGAATTTCATCTGACACTTCCTGTGAGAAGGAACAAGTTTTCTGGAGCCACAGTCTCATGCACCAAACTGAGTGGGGCTGGGGCCCAGGGTTAGCTGGGGCAGCCAGGTGAGGCTGTGGTGACAAGATCACAGTGACAAGACAGGTCCCGGCTGGCTGGGGTGCCAAGGAAAAGTCAAGGCCAGCAACTTACTGGCCTGCTTGCAACGTGGCTCAGGTAAAGGCAAGGCAAGGGCTTGAAGCTCAGTGCAGCTCCCATGCCACTGCAGATGTCCCCACAAGGCCTTCCTGCCTCTCCCAGGTAGCTGTGGACACAGCTGCCCAAAGCTGCTGAGAGATGGTATTGGCAAGGCAGTTACAGAGCAGAGCCTCCTGGGGCACTCAGGGACTGATGGTTGATTTCCATTTAGATGTTTAGTTGAGTTGATCTGTTCTAATTAGCTGGTTCCCAGTCTTCTCTGTGCACAAGTCTTCTGCAACGGCCATGTGCTTTTGCCCATGAGCTGCAGCCTGGCCCTCAGCAGAGAGGGCTGATACCAGCTGGGAGCTGGTGCTTTCTACTGCCCTCTGTGCAGCCTCCTTTTCTAACTTTTCACCAGCACCTGGGTACTGAAAACAACCACACCTTGGAAGAAATATTCTTGGTAAAGTGTTCCACTTAAAGAAGCTATGAGAACCCCTCTTGCAAACTCCAGCTGAATTTAGGATGGCTCAGTGATTTCCTGCAATGTAAGAAATATTTTTATTTTTTGTTTTTACTCTCACTAAGAGGCATATTCTTGCTGAGAACAATTCCTTTTTCATTAAGATTGGGCAGATGTATTAGTAGTTAAAGGTGCAGTTTTATACCTATATGAAAAGTTAACTAAATAATTTTTGGTGAATTCTATTCAAATGAAAAAAAGAAAAACTGTTGTGACCTTTTGTATATACACTTTTTTCAGAAAGTTTCAAATTAAATTCTGAAATTATTTTAGTTCAACATAAGTTTTAAGGGTGTCAAATAAAATATAAGTTTGAAATAAGTTCAATGTTTTATTTCAAATAAAAAAAATAGAAACCTTCTTCCCCTGAGACTTGGTCATGTACCACGAAAAACTTTAACTTCTCGTCAAGAAAACTCAATACTACTTTCTCTTCAGTTATATCGTGATTTACCTTTTGGGTGAAATGAAGGCATTACTGCCCATCTTTGCTTACATACACAATGTCACAGGCGAGGGCAACTCCATATTTCAATAAAGAATACAAGTAAAAATCTCTCCCTGTTCTTTCACGTCCTCAACACCCATGATGTTACACAGTCAGCATTTCCCAGATGAAACAGTTTGTCTCCTTTCTCTACAAATCCATATGCACATGCAAAAGCCAGTAATGCAGTCTACTTATAATAGATAACTTAAAGCTAGTGCTGCTGGCTGTGTTGTTTGAAACTAGAACCATCCAAAAGACATATACTATTACCATCAGCAAGCAATTATCTACTCCAACAGGGTGTGCAGTAGGAACACAATAAAGTAATCAAACAAATAATTATATAAGCTCTTACAAAACTTTAGCCTGAAAAGTTACAAATAAAAATAAAGTCTGCATAAGTTTGATGATTTTTCATAATCACATTCATCTCAGGACATTGTGATCAATCAGAAACATTATAATTTAAAGAACAGATTCCATATAAAGCATTTCTGACGATGAAGGCAGCAGGGGAAGGCTGCCTTTTAAGGCATGGCTAAGACTATTGAATTTTCTAAAAAAAATTGTACTAAGAATGGATTTCACAAAAATTATCTGGAACATTTTTGCTACGAAACACAATTCTAACAGGCTGTTATATCACCAGTTTTGTAGGCCAGGGTTGGGGTTTTTTTGCACATTCCTCTAGATCCCCTGGATCTTAACATTTTTCTTCAGCATTGACCTTATAAAAAAAAAGATCAGCTAAAGAAAATATTCTAAACAAACTAAATCTCTGAGAAATTATGGTTTACCTGCATGGCAAATTTGATTTACTTAAAAACCCACACTATAGCAACAGTTAAAGTTTATGAATATAAGCATTCACAAATAATTATGACCAGCTACTATAAGGGTGGTGATCTTTATTTAAAGAAAGGATTACAGGAATATGATTCACCATAAGACATATGTCTTTTTTGAAGACTGAGTTTTCTTAGGAAAAGTGTAAGATAAATGATTTAATCTTTTTCTTTACCCTTTCCTAGCAGATTAGAAATGCAAATACAACTGAAACTTCATCAGGAAGTCCTTTGTTCTGCTCAGCAATCCCACCTTTCCCCATTAAATATAAAAAGTTACTATTTTGAAGCCCTGCAGACCTTTACTTAGTATCAGTGACAGGCTTGTACAAAGTTTTCATGAATAAAAGTATTTTAGGGTAGTTCATACTTTGAATACAACTAAGCTTTGTTGATTATATAGCATAAAAAATGCAACACGCCAGCACTGTATTGCACAAGCTCTATAAATATATTTTTAGTTGGATATAATGTTATTCTATCATTTAAATATTAGTGGAATACAGGAGAAAATTAATATATGTCTTGAGTAGTGTTGAAGTTTCTTCTGAAATAACTTTGATAAAAAACTTGAAGTGCTTGTCTTTTTCTGCAGTTCCTTCTAACTCCCAGAGTAATTTTCTTCAGGAGACATTATGAAATTCTAGATCCTACCGGTTTTAGGCTTTAGTGGTTAAAGTAGCACATACTGCCCAGCTACTGAAAAGTTCAGCTTATATGAATGTGTTAGTGTATCTGCACGTGAGTAAGGATTTCTATCTTAAAGTACGTTTTTGTACATCACTACCAAGTCAGAGACAGATTTAGCTCCATGGAAGAGACTCCCACTTTCCAGCTTGTATATAAATGATGGTAATCTTCAAACTGATTCAGGGTCTACCTCTGTATTGTATCTTGCCTTACAAACAAGCTTCCTGTCACTGCTGCAGATAAAGCTGTATGGTTCTGAGAATAAAAATTCTTTAAGTGTGGAATATAGTCCTGGACATCTAACAGTTAGAAACAAATAGTCATTTACAAAATAAGCAAAGCTAGAGGTGGAACCAAGGGAGAAAGAACAAAGGGAAAGCTTTGGAACCTAATTTAGAAAGGAATGTTTTCGGAAACAAATATTCAGTCTGTGAAATCATGCCAAGCAAGCTTGAAAAACCTTAGCTTAATCAAGTGGTTTTTTCCACAAATGAAGCTCAAAATGGAATGAACTGCTTTGTCTTCAATGCAGATAAGGCAGACAATCCTCAGGCCAGAGCTCCTCTTACAAAGTGCATTGGGAATCTCCTGCTAACTTGAAGCTTCTTATAGCAACCGCTTCTGCTGAGCCTTCTTGTACAGACAAGACAGCAATCTTTGCCATCCTCATGGGCAGATGTGGGAAAAAAGCACCCAAGAGTGCTTAGGACATATTCCGTGTCCTGCGCTGAATTCAGGCTGGAATCTACTGAATTGCACTTTCTGTTTTAAGCATTTTATTTTTCTGCTAAAATGTAACCTCTGTGCTTTTAATGCTCTTTAAAATTTAATTTTCTAAAAGAGTAAGATTAATGAGGTGTTCAGAAGTTGCTTAAAATTCAAAGCAAAGTTATGCTCTTATATAGCAATAACTATGCCTAAGTATTAAACACTGTTACAGCACCGACTTGCCTCAGACTGCTTGTAAATTGCCATTGCAGACCCAGTGGAAAAGTCTGGAGGGAAAGCTCCCCAAAGCAGGGGAGCTCTGAGGGCATCTATCTCTCTGGCCATACCCAGCTAGAAGAGACTGGTGGCTGACAGCCACCCCGGCATATTAGCACAGGGCAGAGCCAGGAACGAGAAACAGACAAAGCCAAAATCAGAGCAGCTGTCAGAACAGGAATTTGGTTGGGGTTTTATTTATTGTTCTTTTTTAAAAAAGAATTTTATTTTAAGGGGTAAGATTATGTCTACCATCTTCAACTTCCCTTTCAACTGATGCTGAGTTTTGCTCTGCTTCTTCTAAGGGCAATGCTGGATGCTAAGTGCTCCCCAAAGAACAAGAGCTAGATTCTTAAAATTCAAGATTCAAGAGCTAGATTCTTAAAAATGAAAAGTGTATAGAGCCAACATGATGACATACACTCATCTCTGTACCAATAACACATATTTAATCTTACAGACTGGTAACACTGTGGTTTTTATAACACACTATTAAGATTAATGAGATTTACTAACAAAAGTATTTGTAACCAACAAAACACCAAGATTAAAATCCAGATATATTTCTGAACTGTTTTCCTAGCAGCTTTTCCTTCATCTTATTACTGAAGAACATGTAGGTCCCACATCTATTTATATTTTCAAGGTTTAAAAAAAATTTTTTTAAATATTTCTTTAGCACACTGCTTTATCCCCATCACTGTCTAACAGGAATAAACAAATAAAAGAATAAGGGGGCACTAGATGATATTTTAAACATGATAACTATACAAAATTGAGATGACAAGTGACAACTTTTGTCTATTAGATTGAAATCTGATTCTTATTCCACTAAGGACTTCAATTATACCCAGTAGACACACAAAAGTATGAGCAATGAAGTGGAAAAGGTTGTAAACTCAGCTCTTCCAGGATATATTGCTGACAATAACAAACACAACTTATCCTAACAGGATAAATGCTAATGGTGAACCAATAGCTCAATCTCTGACCATACAATATCATTTTGTAATTATTAAGTATGTACCATTTTAAAAAAATTTCAGACACGGATGATCATCATAAATTTCAGACTAAGAGGATAAAATCATTCAATGAGAATGTTCAAGAGGCTTGACATTCTAATTGAAATTTTTTATTTTTTCTGCTCATTTATTTTCTTCCAAAGGCTCAGAAATAAAACTGAATAGTCAATATTAAATTGCAGCTCCCATTCTAAGAAGTCAACTTAATAACATGATAGAAGTCAGAAAAGGATGTAAAACATTTTGAAGTTGATCACCAGTACATCCAAATCTTACAAAAGATGTATTGCAGAAAAAAATAAACAAACAAATGCTCCAATCAGAGAAAAGTATGGCAGAAAAAAAGTGTTCAGAAATGCAAAGACTATGCAGATCAGGTATCTAAGTGCTACCAAGGAATAAGGTCCCCAAGTAAAGTGAGAACCTTAGAAACTTAGACTCAGAAAAAAAGACACTTTCAACGAGGAAACCAGAATACTGTTCTGTAACCTTGCATTGGAAAGCCAGAATAGAAATACTGCTTACTGAACTAACTGAAAGGCCAGATTTCTTTATTCCAGAAGGGGAAGAACTTGATTCGGCAGAACTTAATTAAACAGAAAACCTGGGTATGGATGTCTTCCATTGGCTTTACTAGATCAACATGATAAATTCCTTTTTGCTATTATAAAGGGGTCCTTACTAGTCAGAAAGAGCTACTTTCTAATCCTTCTAAGCATCAGCATCCTGGTACTTAGATGATGATCACTGAAATTCAAGTGAAATATTTTACTGGTGTCATGAATAAAAATATTTAAAAAAAGAATTAGAGAGTTAGAGACTACTGTTTTGACAGTGTTTAAAAGACTGAACAATTAGGTCACTTTTATACTTCAAAACACTTACTGGATTAACATTCATTAGCAATACAAGTTGCCTATGGATGGTTTCTGTTCACTATCAATCATTACCAGCACACATTCAAAGCATCCAGTCATTCCAAATGGATTTTGCAACCAAAAACCATGATGGATTTTAGAGCCAGAACCCATGATATTCTCTGACAGACTCTGACATGAAGAATATGGTTCCAGCAATAACTTAGTCTCAAGCTATCAGTGTAAGGACTTTTATCTGTATGTCATTTATTGGAGTCTGCAACAGTTAATGATATCTGCTAGACTGCTAAAAATCTTCAAAGAGGTAGATTTGGATCATGAATGATGTGGCTCACAGACCAATTCCACAGAGCAGCTCTTTAGCTGCAAAATAAGGAGTCACTTCACTTAGTGCTGCAGTAACAAACATCAGCAACGCTATTTGTCACAAGTAATTTAAATTGCAATGTCTGGAAGAAATGTGAGATACATGTACTTGACTGGTCTGAGCTTCTGAACACTAGTAACATATGACTGAGAAGTCGTCACAGTACAGAAACCTTGGGCTACACATTCTTCTGACTATGCTCCTCGCCCAAGTATGAATGAATGAAAGATTTCCCTGTGGTTGGAGGAGATTCCATGAAAGGACATACTTTCTATGCATTAAGTCTTCTGTTGGTGCCTGGACTTAAGCATGAATTTACATGTCTACAGCACAAATATTTGATGTTTAAACTAGAGTCAAATTTGAAGGGTCAGTTTCCTACATCAAGGGTCAGGAAGTTACATACTTCCATGTAGACAAGAGGCAGGAGAGTCTTTTGTCAGTGTATGGTGGCTGGTGTATACAGACAAGATGAGACTGATGAAAGTCCTAGCTGCTGTAGGCTTCAGTAATGCTATTAGGATTTCTGTCTGCTGAGCATGCTATATGTGATTTTTGAACAGTCATCCTGTGGTTCAGAGAACTCTGTATTCCTATGGTTTCTTTCATGGAATTCACTGTTTTGGTAAACTTTATCAGCCTGATATCAAGATAGGGATGCTTCAACATCTGACATTTAGTAATCATAATCTTAACCACTGTGTCACTTTTGTTCAGGAATCTTCGACATCGGGCAGCTGTCCCCGGTGGCCAGTCAGTGTCACAAAACCAGGGAAAGGTAGCATCCACTGCTTCTCAGAATGCGCTGCTCCCCATTCTTTCTGAATTGCTATCTTGAGTCTCACTGCTTTTTTCTTAGTGTCTCATACATTCTTAGTTTTTCTCCGGAATCCTTGAGCTGCTGTCACCACTCAACCATTTCAGTACAGTTTGTGTTCTTCCTTTTATTGCTGTACATGGATTTAGCTCATATTCCTTCTCATGCCTTTGCAACACTCTTAATAATAAAACTGAGTTGAGACTCCACTGCTGCGCTGTAGCAAACAAGGTCTGGACAGGTTGAAGGTTGCAGCATGCTATCACTGGAACAATGAATCTCAGTGAACACCTACTCATTAAATACATTCAGTGCCATGTGAAGACCAAAGGCCAGAAGCATGAATGGATAATGATCCTGCCCTGATGTAAATCTAAGGCACTTACAGTATAAAGAGCTCATAAAGACCTGGAAATAAGCTTCAGATTGAGACATGGGAACCAGTCTTATTTTCTGGAACAAGGGGATTATCCCCACAAAGTCACTATTCTGAAACTGAATGTTTTAGTACACATGGTTCAGGCTACTCAAATCTGTAACTGTTCTTTAATAACAGGGAAGTAGTAAAGAGTTATACTCAAAACACTTCTATAGAAAAAAAAGAAACACATGTCTTATGTAAAGCCCAAATTTAGTTAATATAACTGAAATCCTAACAGTCTGATCAATGAATTACTAATAATCTAGTAGTTATAGAAAAAGAAAAATAAAAGAGAATAATTCTGTTCTGTGAAGAAGTATCAATTTAGCAATAATAATACTACAATTAAAACTACACACCTTTCCCAGTAGCTACCCATTTTCCAATGTTATAGTCATTCTTCTGCTCTCCTGACAGGCCCTAAGGTTGAAGTCTTCAGACTGGACTAGGGGGAGGGTGTAAAGCCAAAATATGCTATGCCCTTAGTCCATTGCTGACAGGTTAATGTTTGTTTATTATGTTGATGGTTTCCTCCTCCTCACTCTAAGATCTTCTTGGAGTCAGAATGTTTGTTAACACAAACACATTCACTGTCTGCAAGTCCGTGTTTCATTGAAATGTACCATTTGTGCAACATTTATGGATGTTAAATACTTGTTATTCATGGTTCCCTTTACTAATCAATCTGCATCTGTACAACTCTAGACTGTGTCGTCCCCCCCCAATTTTAAGACCTCTGCTACTATATCAAGCATGTATTTCTCTGCATCACTATGTTGTAAATATTTACTTTTACATAGAAATACTCATCTTTACTATCTATATAAAAATGGAGGCTATATCATGCAAAGCTTAACAAAAGTAAAACAAATTAGGCATAACCACCTAGTCATGAGGTAAACTGCCATTACAGAGCAATAAGCTAGAACAAAGCTGCAGGCAGGCCTTGTTCTGTTCAGATAAAGCAATCCTCACAAGCCTCAGTCCTGCAGCCGTGCAGAGTCAATACAATGCCTGTGACCTGTTACTAGAAAAGATAATATTTTATTTGTTGGGCTGCAAGACACAAAGGGCTTTTCCCAGTCTTTTTTCGTCTTACCCATGACAGCTTCAACAAGAACCGAACTTTAGCCAAAGCCAGGGAATGGTCCTTCAGAGGGGACAGAATGGGAGACAGATATTGTTTACATATATAGTTAAGAGGTATAATGCCCATTTGGAAATGAGAGCAAAGTTAAAAGTAATGACATAAGAAGGAAGGATGATAGTGACAATAGTGACAGCACAGTGACATTCAGCAACAGTGATGACATTGGCTCTTTCTCTCCTGTCCTCCTGGAGAAGTGAATAGGGAGCATGAATGGACACTGCTGATGTGGTAAAGTTAACAATGGTTGGCTTCTAGTCATTTTGTTTTGATATACAGATAACGTCTTTGCAATAATGACTTATTAATAATAATAAGTAATAGTTGGAGAAGGATATCAGATTGGTTAAACATGACTTCCCCTTTGTAAATCCATGTTTGCTCCCAATCACCTTCTTGACCATCCTTTTAGGGATTGATGTGAGCCTGACTGGTCTATAGTTCCCCAGATTCTTGTTCTTGCCCTTCTTAGAGATAGTGATGAAATTTGCTTTCCTCTCGTCCTAAGGAACCTTTCATGATAATTGAGAGTGGCCTTGTAATCACATCGGCCAGTTGCTTTGCCACTATGGGTACCTCCTGTCACATCCCAAGAACTTATGCGTGCCCAATTTGTTTAAACATTCCCTAGCTGACTCCTCTTGAATCAAGGCTGATTTTCTTGTTCTAGACTGATGCAAAGGGATTGCAAGCAGCAGATTTTCCCTGGTTTTCCTTTTGCTGTTGATGTATTTGCAGAAGCCCTCCATGTCCCTCACCAGATTCAATTCCAGTTGGGCTTTGGAAGTTCTAAGATGCTGACAGCATGGTGTTGGTGACTAATCAACTTGGAAAAAAGTTTGCAGAAGCAGCTCCTTCTTTTTATGCTCTCTGTCCTTACAGCAATTGTGACTGGGTGGGCTTGGCCACAGGTAAAGAGAAAATACTTGTGAAACTGATTCTCTGGTCTGACTCTGTAGGACTGTATGACTTCTGTCACTTTCTCAATGAGTTGCAGTGGGTGTTCTGTGTGTCAACTCCAACAGGCATGGTGCCTCTGTGAGATGATATGTTTCTAGAAGCTGTTCTTGACAGCAAGCTCTTTTACAAAGATACAGTTTAGCCCAATGCACAGTATGAATGAAAGGAACAACAGACAGAAAGAGATAATATCTAACGTAGCTCCTCAGTTCAGAAATATATGTTGTAAAAAATGACCAGAAAGGAGGACTCTGCCCAAACTGTAAGGATCAAACTGACAGGGAAAAAATATGATAGCAATAATTGTTGTGAGTCTGTGGGGCTCAGTAAGGAAAGTGGTCAGAGATTTGGGACTGACTTATGAAGAAAGAAGGTAAAACATTTCTCATAGGAAATTTCATTTAGCTTGACAGTTAGAAGCAAATATGAGATGTGGAAACGTTAAGAGATGGAATATGATTTATTGCTTTCACTGTCCAGGAGAATACCCAAACCAAAGATTTCAGCCTTTCTTGGTTTTAATGATAGGGACGTACAGGGACATTGTTGGATAATATATCAAAGTTTATGAATCCTTGCATTTTAAGAATAATTGAAGCTTTAGTTGTATGAAATGCTAGACACCAAAGTGTATTATGTTCAGGCCTTTCAAAAGAGAAACTGATTTACAGAACCAGTTATATTGTCAACATATAACAAAGCTTCCATTGTAAGAACATGCTTTACATCAAAATCAGAAAAAAATTCCATAAACATGTAATTATAGTAAAGGACTTAAACAGAAATTATAGTTGAATGTGTTTCACTGCCCAAAAGCTTTACTTTGTCACATCATTACTAAAGCAGTTGTATTTGTGAGTGAAATGCCTGCATATACTATATTGACTACTCATCTGTTTCAAAAAAACTTGATTAAAAAAAATCCATTTACATAAAAGAAAAACCCAAAAGCCCCAACCAAAACAAACAAAAACAAACAAACAAAAATAAATTAAACACAAAACCAAAACCAAGCAACCAAATAAAAAAAAAAAATCACCCACAAAAACCCCAGAAGCAGGCAACTTGTTAACTCCTCTGAAAACCACTGTCAGCCAACAGTGGGAGTATCACTTCTCCCAGGAAGTTAATGTGTTTCTTCTGAAAACCAAAACACAGTATTTTAAAATAGGATTTATAAAGTCTGTAGCTGTAGTCCTTATGTGAGCAGGCTCCTTTGGGATGAATGCCTATACATATCTTAAAACCTTTTGTCTCTCCTACTTACACTAACCAATAGTGAAGGTACTGAATTCAGCTGGAATGCATATCGTACAAGGTCAGATATGAAAGAATAGTGAAAGAAAGAAAGCAGACAGACATCAGGTCTCTTAGGATACAGGAAGAACTACTGGAGGAATTTGGAGAAAGTGAAATTTTCATGACATCATAATTTAGATGATCTAAAAATCAAGGCAAAACACAAAAATAAGACGATAGTGGAAAATGGAAAGAAAATAAAAAGATACATTCTCAGTTATTTCTGAAAAATGACTGCTGGGAAAAGAGAGAAGGACCTATAGGCATATCAGATACCAGGAGATCTAGATTTTGGAAGCAGATTCTTCAGCAGAAAACTAAAATGCCAAGGTGTTGCAAAATACATTTCAATAAAATTCTTTATAACATTAAAAAGGTAGAATAGATGTTAAGGTGGAAGTGGGACAAATATTGAAATTCATCTAGGAGATAATAATGCATACAACTTATTCTGCAACATGAAGAGAGAAGAATATTAAAGTATGATTTATGTTCAGTGAGAAGATTCTGGGAACATTAGAAAATCCATAAGTAAGCTCCTATGCAGAGAACTTAAATTGCATGTAGTGGTGTTAGTTTAGGCTGTTTCAGTCATCCTGGGCACTGAGCTCCACCCTGATTTAGCTGTGTAATTTAGCATCATAAGAAAATGGAAGCAATCAGGCCCACCTACTGTGTCTGAATAGTGAAGCCAGACAAAAGGTAATTGAAAATTGGTGAAACAAATACTTGTATTTCTGAAGTTTGGTCAACTCTATGATTTTCCACCATCAATCCATTTTGCTGTGGTGGAAATGGATAAATAGATTTTGTAAAAAAAAAAAAAAACCCTCATCATTTTAGTGTCAGTGATTGCAGTTTTGGTGGTACAAGAACTTTTTTCAGGTAGTTTTCTTCAGGTATATAAAGAAGATAAAATGTAACAATGTAATAAGACTGACAATTTTTAAATGTTTTATGTACAATTTACAGTATGAATGTTAACATGGTTACTCAATGAAAAATTCCACTTTTGCAAGATCTATTTGCAGAATACTATTGTCCTGCTTAAAAGCTATTTTGTGTGATAAGATTTCTACTAATGGATAATAATTATTTAATAATAACATTCCTCCTTTGGGAAAAAATACTAATATCACATAGGTGAAATTCAAGCAATTAATTGTACACCTTAATGATTTTGTAAGTCTTACCTACCTAATACTCTAGGGTTATGTGTGATATAGGGAACTGTCACTCAAAATATATGAAGTCATCACAAAATTCAGATTTTGTGCTTTGAAATGCTCAGTAAAATAGAACAAACCCCAGATTTTTTGAACTGTCCTCTATGATTTGTCAAAACAGCCTAGGTAGTCTAGCAGTAGTATACTGACTTGTAAAAATAAGGTTATGCATCGGATATGTGTTTATACAGTGCAGTCTTTCATAATTCCTCTTTATAAAGGGTAGTGAGGCATAAAACTGGATTTCTACCAGTAACTTCGTATTTTAACTACCCATATGTTAACAGGAGACTGAAATTATCATTGCCTAGTTTCTTTTCTGATTTTATCCAAAGACTTTATTTAGAATAATTCCCATATCTATGCAATGTGATGTACTGAGACCTTTACATTTTAATGATACCTAACACACCCTCCCTCAGGTGAGCTCATGTCCAGATGCTTTACAGGGCAGCTGCATCTCTATGTGCTAGAAAGAAACATCCTCATATGCTTGTGTAAATGGTGTAAATTTTGACAACATACCAGTGATATTGGTAACTAGTAGAACTATTAATGACTGTAGAACAAGGGGGTATGTGTGAATAGATACAGCTATTATCATATTAGTTCTGCTGCCAGGAAGCTACAGCTTGAAAGCTCCAAAACTGGAAGTTTTAACAGGACCAGTCAAAAGTACAAGAAGATGACAACAAGTACTCCGGAATTTTACACAGGGATTGCAAGTGGTTGATTACTAATGATTCTAGGAATATAACTTTAGAAACAGCGTAAAACTGGTTTTTGGAGTGGCGAAGAACAGCTCTCCAATGTATTCATAGACAGTGAATTAGGAAATAACATGGTGTTATGAAGAAATTAAAAAGAATCCCACTTCCTAAAGACTTGGAGCTGTTGACCTTCGAAAAACAGGAGTACTGGCGGGTTAAGAATAACACCAGCAAATAGTCAAGCACTAAAATGTCTATGTAATTTATAATTCAAAACCAGACTGCAAACAAAATTCCTAAAAACTTGATTGTAAGTTTTAATATTAGGCAACTTTTCACTTAATTGTAAATTTCAGTAAAATGCTATCATTCATGAAGTCCTGTTCCCTCTTAAATAAACAAAAATAGAATTTTCTTTTATTCCTTGGTGAGTTAATTCATTACACTGGACAATAACGTAGACCAGCTAACATTTTAAAATGTCAAGCAGATTTGTTTAATTACACTAGTATTTTTTCAGAAAGGAGCATGCAAGTTTGACCTCTGAATGGTCATATTAACATTTAAAAGAAATCTACATATATCAAGCTATGTAGAATATTTGTTGTAAAGTTCAAAATATTTTTAATCAATTCATGCAAGATTAGATAAGAACATGCAAAGGGCAGAAGGAAGATAGACAAGTGCAGATTCAACTAACTGTTGATTACCAGAAATACAGAGGTTTCAACTAGAATTTCAGATGTTAAAAAAACCCCACCATTTATGTCGTATGCTAAAAATGCACATGCAAGTGTAAAACCAAAATGTAAACCAAAACCACTACAAAAAAAAATCGTTACATTGCTCTGTATATTCTATTAAAAAAATCCAAACACTTCACTGCCAGGCAATGGTAAAAGTGAACTGGTAGGTGTTTTAAGGATTGCCTTTTGAAGGCAGCATCAATGTGCATACTTAATATCTGTACTTGTCCATAAAAATGTAAATACCTACACCTTGAAACTGCAGCCAAGATTATGGAATTGTCAGTGGGTTTAACAACACTAATTTTCCAAAGCGTATTAGTCAAATTGAGGAAAAATAGCTTCAAAATTTACAGGGATGGAGGAATAGAGGAATTCATTTGAATATTGAAATGTGACTAAATTAAAAAGAACACAATGTGATATAAATATTCTAATACGATATTCACCAAAAAAATCTGCTTTTACCTAATAAAGTAATAGTCATGTTCTTTTCTATAAGCTTTCATTTTTCCTTTTTCCCCAAAATAAAATTTTAGGAACACAGTTATCTTTCTTCTGAATACACTGTGAAAATCTACGTGAGTAGATGTGTATCATATGTGAGTGCAGAATGTGTTCATCTTCTGAAAAAACTCAGCTCATTGTGAAAAATACAGCTCGCTGCTCACTATGTAAACCTCATCATTATTTACCTTTTTAGCTTGTAGAATTGTAGCCCCCAAATGCTTTAAGCCTTACATTAGGCATTGCCCACACTAAGAGGAAAAAATTCTTATCCTAAAGACATTGTTACATAAATAAGAAAGAAAAAATAGAGTAGGGAGAATAGAGAGAGGTGTAAAATTATTTGCCTACTGCAAATTATTTGCCTACTGCAAAGCTGCAGGTTAAAGATGCATTGTGGTATATACCCACACACTCATCTATAAATTAGTTCTGGGGGTTACCTGTTCTAAAACCTGCCATTAGGAGTTCCTTAAAACCTGTAAAATGTCTATCTGGTTTGTGTTTCCATTCCTTTGTTTTCAACAGAAGATTCAAAGCCAATGTAGTGATCTGCAGTGACCATGTCTGTGCCTACAGCTGCCTACACTGTCCATAAATTTGGTTAAAACCAGAATGATTCTCAGCTTCCTGGAACCTCCATTTCACTCCATTCTGTTTAATGTCTTCTAATGCAATATAATTGTTAAACATCTGGAAAAGCATGAAAAATTAGTGTTTCATCCTTGCTGTTTATGCAAAGTAATGGCAAAACCAATCTGGCCAGTCCAAAGAAACCACACCAATTCCATATTTGCAGTAATTCACCTTCTTCTATACTTTACACTGGATCTGTTGATTACTGCAAGAATTAGAGACTCTGTTTATCTCAGGGCATAAGGCAAAGCTGAACAAAGATAGCTGAGACAGAATAAAACAGTGAAAACAGTATGGAGTCTGAAAAACAAGAGCCTTCCACCAGACTTGAATACTACACTATAAAATACTTAAACAGCTTCTACCATGAGAACCCTGAATCTATCTCTGAGCAAGCTATTTTTGGTACAGTTCGGTATTGTACAATGTAGCCATAGCCTTTATTTTACTTGCTGAATGAGATCTATGGATGTTTACATCAGGTAAAGTCCTGACCTTCTGGAGCATTACATTATGACCGTATGAGGAAAATTAAATAGCAATGCAATTTTCTATACTAGTTGATGATTAGAGCACTCCTTGGTATGACTTTGGCCCCTTGTCAACAAGCATTCTCCAAAGCACCTCCTGGGTGCACTTTAAGAGTGAGGCTGCTCCGGGAAAGATGGCCAAGAGACAATTTCCATGCAGCCTCTCTCTAACTGACTATCCAATAAATACTAATTTCATACACCCATTCCTATGCTAGATGAGGCCATAAATATCATTATAGCTGAGTAATTATCCAGTAAAGCCGAGTAAATGCAACTCATCATTTTGTTGGACATATTTCATTGCACATTCACATTCTATCTATTTTCCACATTATCAAAGCCTTTTAAAAATATGTTCATTTTTTTTCTTATAGAAAATCATCTTTAAAAAAAAATGTTCTAGCTTGCTTTCCTAATACAGTTTTATTCTGTTGGTTTCATTCTGGGTGATACTGTTGTGGGTGTCTACTATAGACCACCAAACCAGGAAGAAGCTGTCAACAAGGCCTTCTACAGGCAGCTGGAAGTTGCCTCAAGATCATGTGCCCTGGTGCTCATGGGTGACTTCAATCACCCTGATAGTAATTGGAAAGATCACACAGCTGGACATAAGCAGTCCAAAAGGTTCCTGCAGTGCACTGATGACAACTTTCTGCTGCAGGTGGTTAAAGAAGAAAGCAGAGGAGGCAGGAGACCTGCATGGATAAACAGGGAGCTCCTGAAAGAACTCAAATGGAAGTGGGAGGTTTACAATATGTGGAAAAATGGTTTGGTGAATTGGGAGGATTATAGAAATGCTGCCAGGGTAGGTAGAGACTCAGTAAGAAAGGCCAAGGCTCTCCTGGAACTTACTCTTGCCGCGAAGGTAAAAGAAAACAAGAAGAGCTTTTTCAAAGACATCAATAAGAAAAGGAAGAGTAGGGAAAAAGTGGGACCAGTGCTAAATGAGGTGGGAGATATGGTAACAGAGGATGCAGTGAAGGCAGAGCTGCTGAATGCCTTCCTTGCCTTGGACTTTACCAGCCCTCAGGAACCCTAGTCACTGGAAGTAAGAGAGTAGAACTGGAGAGAGGAAGACACTCAGTCAGTCAGGACTGAGAGATCACCTGGATAAACTGAAAATGCACAGATCCATGGGCCCTGATGGGGTGCATCCACGTATGCTGAAAGAGCTGGCTGATACTGTTGCTGAGCCACTCTCCATCATTTTTGAAAAATCATGGAGAACAGGTGAGGTGCCTGATGACTGGAAGAAAGCCAATGCCACTTCAGTCTTCAAAGAGGGCAAGAGGGAAGACCCAGGAAACTACAGACTGGTCAGACTCACCTCCATCCCTGGAAAGGTGATGGAGCAGCTCATTCTTGAGTCCATCTTTAACCACATGGAAGAAAAGAACATTATCAGAAGTAGCCAACATGGATTTATCAAAGGGAAAT
>JANIJG010008733.1:0-25347 GCA_024611175.1 Megaceryle torquata
CCGATTGCTTGGAGACAATGAGGAAATGGTATTAAAAAAACAAGTTCAAAAAATAAGGCAAAAGAAAAAACTAAGTAGCGAGGTGTTATCTCCATGCTACCAAAACTTAATTATTTAAAAAATTTCCTGGCAGCTGGAATTTTGACAATCCAGTAATAATGATTTTTTTTTGTAATAATGACACACGAGTCAGGACAGAACACAGCTAAGATTTTCTGATATTCTCTGTATTACAGCATGCTGCTTGCTCTTTGGTCCCTAGACATACCTGTCATAGCTTATGCTTGGTTTAGAACCAGAAAGCTTAATGTAACTCTACATTTTATTTATACTGACTAGTGGGTGAAAATGTGAGTTAGTATCTCACTAATACAATTTACTGCTCTTCTGTTCTGTGCATTTTGAAAGGTGCCTAGGTGCTAGAGATGAGTCTACCACAGACTTCTTGTGTTCACAAGGTGCACAGACTACCTTTTGCTTCATGAAAGTGAAGATATCATTTCCTTACCTAGCAGTGTAGCTGTAAAGATAAAACATTCAAATTATTGTAAGAGACTTGGATAGTAACCAGAAGTGGTCAGTCAGTTTTGTGTCAAGGGATAAGGAGTAAAGCATGTTAAAGAATGCAAGTACTTTTAGAAGTTAATGGATGCACAGCCAAAGCCACATAAAACCTTACATGAATCTGTAGAATTAACACAGTCTGACAAGCACACAAAAACATTTTCATTGTACTGTCTGCTCTACATTTTAAAAGGGCATATCCTATAAATGAAGTGAGGTAGTTGAGAAGGATAAAATCCAGTATCTTTGTGTCATGGTTTAGGGTCAGGCCATCCACTAGACCTATAACAGATGGTCTCTGTTAATCCCTCTCCCTTCACCGAGAGACAGAGAAAGGAGACACTTATGTATTAAAAAAGAAATCTAGAAGAGCTTTAATGACAATAATAGCAATATTAAAATGGAATATATATAAACATATACAAAACCAATATCAAAACCCAACTCCCTGATGGCATTACATCACTGACCCCATTGAGGATGCGAAGCAGACACTGGGGAAGTCCCAGACTGGACTCTGTAGCCTACAAGAGCCAGATTCAGGAGGTGGATTGTGGAACTGGATTTGGGAACACACAGATTGGGATTGAAGGCAGAACAGAGTTCTCTTCAGATAACAGCCATTGAAGAAGAGGCTTGACCCTCATGATCCCTAACCTTTATACTGACTAAGATGTACATGAGATGGAACCCCTTCTTGGCCAGTTTGGGGTCAACTGTCCTGCGCACTCCTTCCTGCAATTGCAGCCCTTTACTTTCTGCACCCCCAATGTGGTACACAAGTTTGAGCAGTGACCTTGGTCTACACAGGAGCAAGTACAAGCAAGAGCTTTTCTGCACACCCCAGGCCTTGGCAGTAAATCTAAACATGGAGCATTGTCACTGCTGGAAGCAGAGACTGTCTGTGAGTATCTGCTGTTAAGTTCAGACAGCGCAGTTAGAAGAGAGTGAGATGAAAAGTAAAATCACTGAACAGAATTAGCTCAGTTCTAGCTCAAATCAGGACACTCTGTAGTTCAGTAATTGTAATATTAGTAATGGTAACTCTTAAAAATAATTTTAATTTCAACTCTTAAAAAGTATGTGCAGTGATTAACCCCAATGATAACCTCATGCTTTAAGAAGCAGTTGAACGTCAATACTATTTCCTACATATACGAGATCTGCGAATGTATACGTTTTGATGTGTAGCGATACAGTTCTGTGATTTGTTGCTGTGTGTCCTTTTAAAATTTTAATTTACAGCTAGTGCCTCTTAGTCCTACCACTTGGCCTGCTGTTGCTGAAACATTTGTCTAACATCAGTGTTAGTCATGTTTCAGGTATCTCTTTATAGGCAGTGCAGAGTGCAGTGCTGCAGATGTTGCCTGTAGTTTGCCTGAGGTGGATACAGATTTATTTTAAGCATTGAAACACTTGCTCACTGTAATCACTAGGGGACAAACTGGATAATTTCACATGCAGCTTGGGTCCAAATGTGCCTTTGTGCACAATGAAGATGTTATTCACTAAAGGTAAACAAGAGGTGTTTACTTGGAGCCCTTTAACATTATTTGAATTTTGTCTGTGCTCCATCATTAATTATGGTGGCCATGTTAACAGGGAATTAGTACATTGAAACAAATACAGAAAATAGTTATTAATTTCATTCTATCTGTGTACCTGTGCATACACATACATGTGAACATATACCGTTTCCCCCTCCTCAAACAAAAGGTTGTGCATGGGAGCATATAGAATTAGCTACACTGATAATAAGCACCAGGTATTTATAGTTTAGACACAGGATAAAGAAGATAGGCTTTCAATTGTCTGTAATATTTGCTGTGCATGCTCTGTTGTGACTTCCTTTGTCATTATGTCAGCCTTATTTAAGAAGGAAAAAAAAAACCAAACGGACAAATATCAGCTTAACTGCATGTTTATAACCAGTGGACAAGATTTTTTGCCCTTCGTGTTTCTTGTCAGTGGCAGTAAAAAGCCAGTGACTCACTGCACTGTACTTATTTTCTGCCTCGCTTAAAAGCATTTCTATTTTTAGCAACTGGATGTGATTCTTTAGGTGATCATTTAAGAAAGATTCAAATGTCAACGTAAGTACAGTAAACTCTTTTTAATTCATCAAAACCAGGAAGATTTGCTGGAAATTTTTTTTTTTTTTTAATAATGAACAGAATTTCTTCCATATTCTAGCAAAATCCAACAGGAAACATTTGTGGAATTTGGGCAAAGATGCATCGTTTCACTGTCTTTTCCTAGTATCTATGTATTTTTCAGAATTAGGCAATTTCATTTGTTACAATGACAGGAAACGTTTGTACTGGCCACTGTGGAACAAGTTTATCCTCTGATAGTTCCACTGTCAGAAGCAACAAGAATCAGAAGACCATGAAGAACAATTAATTTTCTTGCAGGATTTCCAAAGTATTGTACATTTGACCCACTAGCACAGTTGGATTAATGCAACTGTATATTGTTAACACTTTTTTTTTTTGTATTTTAAATTGGGGATTAAAAACCTGTTGAAATACATATATTAAACTGACATAGATTCAAATTGAAAAAGCCCAGACCTGAGGTGTAGTACAAAATAGTCCTTCTTGTTTAAGTTTCTGCACCCAAGACTTTTGTGACTCCATTTCTGGAGCTTACATCATCAAGAAGTTTTTTATTTCTGTTATACTTAAGTTACATGTGCGCATAAGAGAAACTGGGTAAGGATTTCAACATATCAAGCTGTCAGCAATGGAAATGCTTTTTTCACTGCAAAAGATCAATCTCAAACATAAAGTGATGCCATTTTTAATGTGTCTATAATAAAGCACTAGTTACTAAAAGTTAAAGACTGTCAGAACCATTAGGTAATTGTAATATGCTTGTAGCTGGAAGCATTAATGAACATTTTCTTAATCCTTAGTGCATCTGTAAATGTAGATACTCTTCCAGTACAATACAATCCCTTCTCACATCCACATTACTATGTAATGGCAGGTTTGTTTAGCACCTGTAGAAATCCTGAATAATGTCTTAGCCATATTTAACCATTAAGCATGCTACAGTCTTCCACAGAGTTCTGGCATTTGCTATCAGCACCAGTACAATGAATACTTATTCTCTGCCATCAATTTTCCCACTTCTGAGGATGCAGAAGGGAGTTTGGCAAACGTTGATGACAATTAAACCAGCATCTGACATTTTTTTGTACCATATCATCTCAGGTAAAATGTGTTCATCTACAGACCTGGCAGCACAAGGCTTTGCTTCCTTTCTGACACTGCTCTGCTCTGTTGACTCCACAGTCAAATACCATGAGATATTTCCTTTGGTTTCTGTAGGAAAATAGAGCTACATACACAGATCTTTACATTTTGCCTCTGATCCAAGATATTTGTAGAAGCTGATCCCAAGCCAACTTAATTCAATAAAATCTTTCATCCACTCAGTGGTTCTTGGATCATGTGCTTAATTAGCCTAACCTATGCATTCTTTCATCTCTTTATCAATATTTATTATGATAATTTAGTTACCCTCAGATTCAATTTCCAGCTTACACTTTGATTTATATGTGAATCTGAGCACTTGTTTTTTACAATGTAAAACCAAAATGCAAATCCCAGTGCATGCTATCACTAAGAGCTACCAACTTTATTTTGTGTAGGAAAATGCATTCATCTCGCTGCTTGACTCCAACGACTTAGATATATATAGGAAAAAGGCTATACAAAAATGCTTACTGGCAAATAGGCTTGAGGTTTGGAACAGCTAAAGCAGTTCCCCAAAGACTTGCAGTTGCCAGAGAGAGGAATGAGCAAGTATTTGGGCTATGCAGGCAAGGGATATGCCAAAACATGCAATGAATCAAGGGCATGGCCACATTGGGTGTGGGGAGCACATTTCCTCTGTGGACAGTGAAAGGGAAATTTATATTTTACTGGCAGGAGATTTATGTCACCGAGAGGTAAATTACAGTTACATTTCTGTTATGAAACAACTGCCAACAGTGTTGATAAAAAAAAGGTAAAGAAACCTAACAAAATTAAGAGTGTCTTTTCCTCTGAAATATTTATTAATATTTGGAAAATATTAGCAAGCTCTAGATACATTCAGTTGAGGTAGTTTATAAAAAAAATGGGAAAATAACTTGCAGGCACAAACGCACCCTGCTATTTACTTCTAACAGTGGCGGCTGTTATTCTACAACCACAGCCATTTAAGATTTGGCATGCTCTTCATTTAATATTTAAAATGCCAGCAGCTGGGTCAGGACAGATCCTGTGTAGTTCAAAGGGAAGCCACAGGCATTGATGTAGAACTCCAGCCAAACTAGACCCTTGCAAAAGTACAACAATGTGCTATGTAAATTATTCAGCAGCAGCAAATCACCAGCTAAATAAATAAATAAATAACCATCCTCCAGCAGGTAGCATAGACATATTCTGAGAATAGTGAAGCAAAAGTCTGGACCAAGATGAGTAAAAGGGAAGAATGGATGAAAAGGTCTAATAGCCACATGCAGCTGGCTCTTATGTGGATGGATTATAGAGCTAAAATATATCTAATCTATATATATTTAAAATGTTCAGAGTTGCAATCAGTGGGGGTTGGACTAGAGGAAAAGATCATTATGTTGTATAGATGACAACATCTGCTGGCTGCCTCAAGCAGGGCCATTTGTTTGGTTGAACAAATCTGTGGCCACAGGGAATTTTTCCCAGCAAATTTACTGATGCTGCCACTTGTGTTACAGAAGCAAAACTGAGGATCAACTTATCACATGATACAGATGGCTGCTGAAGGAATATGCCACAATAATTTCTTTGATATGAATTACCTGAACTACTGTTGAAGGCTCCGAAGTGACAACTCTGGAAGTGATAATTTAATTGAATTTTGTAAGGAATATACCACTACATTATGTATAATGTAGCAGCTTTCCTAAAAAATTTCAAAAGTAATTCAAGGCTTTGCTTAATTACTTGTACTTCCTCCTAGGACATCAAAAAATGTAGTATTTGATCAATTTTTAACTGTACATGTTAGCGTGATCTGCTCTTCAGCAACCCAGATATGGAAATTTATGTGTGCCAGCAAATTACATCAATTTATTTGCTGTGGTTTAATTTCATTAACATACATGATAGGAGAGGTTGAGCTCAACATCTCTCCTTTTATGTACAGATAACCCCTTGAGTGACACATCATATGAAACCCAATTACTGCACATAATAAAATGGCACCACAAATAAAAACGTATTTCCTAATTCAGTTACACTCTGAGATGAGCAGTTAGTAAACACACATTTGGCACTGAGTCAGTAATCAGCACCACTTCCTTGGTTATGAAACAATCTAAAGCATATGATCCCTGGTAGCAGCAGAAGGGTACAGGAAGCCCACACTGGTTCCCATCTCTTTTGGTCCTTGCTTCTGGCCCACTGGTTGCAGTGGGCAGAGTATGGGCTGCCATGAAACAGCTCTGTGGGGTACTCTTGTGACAGGCTTGTGCTCAACTCTAGCTCTCCATAGAATAAATTTCCAGCATTCCTCTAAAATTGCAGCCAACTGATTTGTGAATCCATCTGTTTGGGACATGCAGATGCAGGTTTGGAATCTGTAAAATGAATGTACTTCTATTTATTAGAAGCACTTGTCATTCCTATTGTAATGCAAGATAGGTTAGTGATTTCTTGTCTAGACTCTAGAAATTGATTTAAGCAGAGCTATTTCCTTTTCCAAAGAGCTTACAATACATGTATTTTATAGGTGTTTTTTAGGGGACTATTGAAAGGACTGACATTGGTATGAAATGGACATTTGAGCTGTGGAAGAACTGAAGTAGAGAGATGTGCCAAAGCGTGACTGCCTGCATCTCAAGCAGCAGAGGCAATCAGAAATCCTGGCTGCGGGGTATGTAGCAGCCCTGGCGCAAGGCTGTGTGGGGAGTTAGACTGATTGGAATCCATTTTCTCACAGCTTTGAAATAATGCTTCTCTCTTTGCCATTTACTTCAGCTTTGCCTTATGTGCCTTATCAATTTGGTTATTTTTGTGTGCAAGCTAGAACTGAGAGTTGCAGTTAAGTGAAAAATATTTCAAAGACTACTGCAAGCAGTCTAGTCTTTACGCTCTCTGAAACTCTCCTTGTGATTCCTTGTCCAAGTTACTGGTCCTAGCTGAAGCAAGATTAAACAAATGCGCAGCATAAAAATGAACAAGACTATATTTCTTTTCTATGCTTTTGATTCTCTCTCCTGACACTATTAGCAACATTCATCTTCCA
Organism: Megaceryle torquata; assembly: GCA_024611175.1. NCBI lineage: Eukaryota > Metazoa > Chordata > Aves > Coraciiformes > Cerylidae > Megaceryle > Megaceryle torquata. Next base: position 6,844 of record JANIJG010008733.1, read on the forward strand.
TATTTGGTTCCAGAAACATATCCTTCATCTTAGACTTATTAAAAATATAGGCCAAATATAAATATTAATTGTTTTTTAGTTTACATGGCAGTAACTTTGATGTAGTTTCCTCCGGAAACTATTGAATTACATCCTGTTATTACACTATACATTTTCAGACCTCAAGGAGTTAATGACAAGAGAACCAGCAACAAGATACCAGCAATTGTCCCGCAAGGGTTAACTGATGTAATAGCCTTTTCTTGTTGTTCCAGTCAGTGTTGCAGAATGTCATGATTTCATAAACTTATATATAGGATTCAAACAAATAAATTGCCTTCTAGATGAAAGCAGGACCATTTATCAACCCTGAGGATATTGTCAGGAGAAAATAAGGAAAGTCAAGTGCAGTAATGCTATTGATATACTGGTTGATGACACCACAAGATGTAAAACACAGCTTGGAAAAAACAGATACAACAAAGGGGTCGCTTTACCTCAAGGCTAGTCCCCTCAGGGATGTATGAAATGGCCTTTGAGAACTTTGGAGAGGAGAAAGCAAAATTACACACAGACATAAATAAGACATAGTTCCTTTATCCTTCTCTCTGAAATCATTTTGGGTACAAAAATCGGCACTGTAGGAAATGTCAAGCACATATTGTGTGATTAAAGCAATTATTGTAGAGTTGTAAGCAACACTAAAAGATTCTGAGTCTGGACTTGGTTCACAGAGAATTTGAAAGTTTTGGAACTTAACTGCAGCTTTTGGACAAAATCAAGTGTGCTTATCTTGTGGACCTTTAACTTGCCTTTGTGATGAATCAATGAAGCAGGCTAAAGAATTTTTTGAGATTATGGCTGAATCTTAAATCCAGAGTAAGTCTATGAAGTAATGAGTCAATGAGTAATGAGTCTATGAAGTAATGAGTCAATGAAGTAATATGGTAATTCATATGTTTATGTAATAAAACCCTACAGAGACCCCAAAGAAAAGTATGAAGACACAAAATGTTGGAGATAAAAAGGTTGGAGATAAAAAGGTGTCAATACAAGCTGTGACACAGGAAAACTGCTTATGATTTTCCACCTTTGGCATTATGCTTTCAGCAACAACTTTTGTTTAGCCTATATTTATATTTCTGATTCCATATACTTGCCAGAAAAAAAAAAAAAAAAAAAAAAAAAAAGTTGTAATAAATACAATAAAATAAATGTATTTTGAAATTAGTTGTAATACAGGTAAAAATGTATTGTGACTGAAATTGTTTGTTTGTTGGTTTGGTTTGATCTTTTTTCTTCAGTCCAATGTAGTGGAGAACCCCACAGAATTATGTTTCTTGTCAATAGCCTGGTGTCACTGAATGTGAGGTTAATTTCACTTTCTTCGAAAAACTTTTCTGGCAGATTAGTTAGATAGAGAACTAATTGTTTTGTGCTTTAAGTAATAGACTTGTGAACTATCACTGACTTATTTAGTTGCCTTTTTTTAGCATATTTTTTTTCCTGAAAAGATTACATAGAAATCTAAGCAAGAAGAGGGATGAAGTATGATAAAAGCAAATATTACAGTATACTAGGGTATGTTCCAAGCAGCTGAACATTGCTGTCAAAGTAGATAATAATAATTACTTAATGTATCTAAGTATTTGTTCCTCTTTAATAATTTATCAAAGACTTACGCAAACATAACACATTAACTAGAAAGTTGAATTTGTTACAAGGTAAAATACTATGTATCACCTTACAGTGGAAAATATATGAGAAACTGGTCTACTTCTACTGAAGATGTCTACATCAAAGATTCAGAAGTGGTTGGGCTCTTCTAGCTATAAAGGGCTTTTATTTTAGCAAATAATTTCTCCAACCATTTCCATTAATATTACTTTTATACTTTTATGACAGGTCTTGACACATACATTTAACTGCCGAATAAAAAAAGGTGGAGCATTTTTTTAATAGACAAAATCCAGAGGTCTTTTTCCCAAAGTTTTCTAAGTTAGCCACCCATAAATAATTACAATTGACAAATAGCCTCAGAGGTTGGAATCCTATTTCATCCATGAGATCAGCACAAAACCTTATTTTGAAAGGTCAGGTGGTACTTCAGAGGTACATGAGTCTTGAAAAAAAAGTTTTGAAATAGGATGAATTTAAACCTAGAAGAATTATAGCAGTAGTAAAACAACAGTAAAAAATAAGGCATTTTTACAAATAAGTGCAAATATGGTGTACAGATAAATAAGAATTTGATATCAGGTCTGGTAGATGAATCTGACAAATACGGTGAGGAAGTCTAAAAGGAGATTGTATCAACACACGTGAGTATAAATCATTTAAATAGCTGTACCAAGTAATGCAGCAGAATTACTTATCCTCTGAAGTTACAAATATGTGACAGGGACAAGAAGCAAAGCCAAAAAATAACCTGTTGGGGTGAGCAGTTTTATCTTAGAAGACAGGAACAAAATGTATATCTATTTTAAAGATTTATTCTCTTTGCAATTGGTCTATTCTAAAAGTCTAGGGATATAGATGTAATAGAAAAAACAAAACAAAACCCACAAACTTGAAGAGAAATTAAGAAAAACTTTAAAAGATATATTGATTGCTTCAGTTCATGAAGTTTGTGTTTGGAAATATCTGTCATCTAATCAGGGCCTTTCTGTTTCAACAGTCCTCAAATTTGACACAAGTTCTCCTCTAATCAACTCAATAAATTGTTTTTTGCTATGATGCGACTCTTGTCTGGCTGAAGATTGTCTTTAAGAAAGGGATTCTGCCCTCATATGTAGACAGTTACAGAATCCATGCTTTCTTTTGGCCGTGTGATTAATTATTTGCACCATTAAAAATAACTGAATTTAATTTTTAACTTGGATTTCAAAGAAAGCTCCAGTCCTTAGTAATTATTTCCTATTCAATGAAAACTGATGCTGCAATGCTTCTTCCTTTTATTTGTATGCCTCATTCAGTATGTCTTTGTTGAAAAGGTAATCAAAGCACACATTTAGCTTTGCTCATTACTACCTTAGAATAATTTGACTGGTTATCCATAGAGTTTTCAGAAGTGCTGGGCTGAGATGTACTGAATGAGACATTTAGATATTAATAAATATTAAAAGGAACATGAATATTCAAAGCTTAATAGAGGTCAGGCTGAAGCTTGTAAATCTCACTCCAGGTTTTAGTTGAGATTTTGTTCATGTCTGAACTCCGCTAAACATTCGTGGCTGTTTGGTTGAACCAAAGATGCTGAAAATCAGGTATGTGCTTTGTTAGAAGAGTATCTTCAGAAAATTTTGTAATGTATTCTCTTATATCTAATTAATTTCTTCCATTCTTCCTTAAAACATTTTTTTTTCTAAAATAACTGCATTTTGATCTCCATGATGTGCAACTTAATGACAGGTATATATTGATTTATACTTTTAAATGATAAAGTGCAATGACAGGCTAGCTTTTTCTTCCTCCTTTTCTTTGTCTGTAGAGTAATTTCCCTGGGCCACATTTCAATAATACCACCAAAAAGCAAAAGCAAATTGTATACAATGAACACAGAACTTTGGGTTAGAACAGGAGCATCAGTACGTGCCAGATTCTCTTTTTGAGACAAAAATAAATAAAACCAATAAATAAAGTTCCTTGGTGAGTATCCTCAGAAAAAAGAAAGTTCCCTGGACTGGATCTTGAATGGGTCACTTGACTTTCTTTCCAGCAACAATTATGATATTAAAGAATGGAGAGGCAGCATTTGGGGATACATTTCCCAGGAGACACCTATTCTTTTCCTTTCTTGGTCTGCAGGAGTACTAAAAATCAGCACACCAACTTTCAAGCTGCCTCCAGTTCCATAAAGGGAGCACACTGACTGCAAACACTGGTGAACAGTAAAATATTAATCATATACTGTAATTAGGACTGTGAGGGAAACGTGTTTTATCTGTATGTTTCTAAAGTTCTCTGTAAATTTGCAGTACTATGCAAATGTTCGAAAATAAATTAAGCAGGAAAAACGCAATGAAAATAGTTATCTGCATATTTAGCTGACAGTACCTCTAAATGTAAACAAAATCTAGCCTGTGGAATATGAAACATTTCTGGATATCTCCTGGGTTACGGCAAATCCTTTGAATCAAGTAGGAATAGACTACATTCATTTAGGTGGGGTTTTTTTTGCTTGAAGTTCTTTCAGTGAGTTTTGATCTTTATGATTTGTAGCTATTTTAAAATGTTGTACACAGCTTTGTTTTCAAAGGCTTCCAGTAAAGCTGTATTACATCAGATAATGCAGAACAGTTCATGGGCCTTTTTTATCATACAAATATTAATTGCAGATGTGCTGTCATAGTGGTGTGCATTAACTTATTCTACAAGTTCATTAGGGATCATGGAAAGTTTTTCTGTCTAGTGAGAAGACAACCTAATCACTCATCAGTTAGTTTAAAAGGTAATCTTAAGTAGCCAGCAGTTTTTAAATGCATCCTCATTCTCACATATCCTGGCTATTTACTAGATATCTAGAATGTTTAATTGGTGGGTTTTCTTCTTTTTATCTTGTAGTGTAATATGTTAAAATGCACTCAAATATGTGCCTAATTTGAAGCTTCTCATAATAACAACTAATATGAATGATTAAAACCTAATAAATTAATTAGAATTAAGCAGACCATGATGTTCAAGTCCTTGAAATGATTATGAATCTTCTCTTTTTTATTAAACAACTTTTTATCTTTTTAAATTTTTTTTTTTTATAATAAATACATCAAATTCCTTCAAATTCATCAGAAACACTGGAATATTCCTAAATTCTTATTACCTCCTCTGCCCATTTCAAGTGTTTCAAATAATAATACAAATTTTCAAAAGCATGTTTTTTTCCCAGCTAAAATTTTCCTCCAAATCTTACTGTCCAAAATATAAAAACTTCAAGTGAAAAAGTGTTAGGCTAGTTTTTCAAATTTGGAAAAATATTTTTAAGAACTTAGGCATTTTAGTAGGAAACATCCATTTTCTCACACAGTTAATTTTTTTTATTAAAAATCTGGGTTTTCAAACATATGAAAGACTAGAATACAATGTAAAATGTTTGAAATTGTGATAATTATTTTAGATTACTTTTATCCTTTGCTTTATGATCCAGGGAAATTTAAGCAGATGCCTTAAAATGAATATTGGTCTCACAAATATTGCACATTTTACACCACTGGTTAACTGTATACTCATTTCAGAAAGTCATTAGGAGAAACAGCTTACTTAAGCCCTTCACATGGAAGTGATGATGATTGCCAATACAGCAATTACACTTCCAAAAGAAAAGAATCATCTGGTTTACATTTATATGCTAAACTCATCAAGCCAATTTTTCATGCCATTAGTAAGAAACCTCATCACCACATAAGGACATAAATGTTGGCCAGTTGCTACTGGTCTGTTTGCTCTCTTGTGTGGTTCAAATGTGAGTATGCTGCATGTAGCTTGAAAGCCATCTTGAATGGTGTTTGCTGTGGCATATAAGTTAAGGAAGACTGAGAATGACGTTTTGCCTGACCACAGTGGAGGCAAAGGAGAAAGCAGAGATTAGGTCCCTCAGTCCTTGGCTGTTGCAAGGAAGCTCCTGCCACTAACATGCCTCTGTGCTGCCCAAAAGAACTTGGACCAAAATAAACCCCTTTCTCTTCAAGTCAGTAACAGCCTACAACAGGCTTGTCCTTACATACCTGGGACTGAAGACTTACAGTTTTTGCTGTGATGGTTTTGAGGCTTAAAATGTCTGTTTTTCCCTTAGTTTGAAAGTGGTGGTTAAAAAGCAGACAAGAGAAAGCTGGTGTTTTTTCTTCTTCTCCGATAAAAGGTATAAAAAGAATTAATTTTAAAAGAAAAGGCTTTAATTTTAAAAGAATTTGTTTCTAGCTGTTAGAAGACATATGTAATGTGATAGTCAAAAAGTAAGAATAGATGCTGCTAATTAGCTTAATTCTAAAATTTATTTATTTAGTCTTTCTAATGGGTAGAAAACATCTTAGTTCACACTGACTTTTTTTTCATAATGAAATTGTGTGTTTTTCAGATTTTCTTATATCCTTACTTGCATATGCAAAATGAAAGCTTAGAGTATCTTAGTGTTTTCTGTTGACACCTGTGCTATATAAGAATCAATTACAAGCCAATTTTAAACACAGCATGGATTTCCATAAAGAGATACAAAGGACAAGGCAGATGAGAGGTACAATTTATATACTTTTTTAATGCCAGAGCAAGCCTAATGCTTTTGTTTGCATGAGAGCAGGTGTGTGGGAGGGAAAGTTCATCATACAGAAACAGTCTTCATTCTTCAGAGCTTCATGCACCAGAAAAGTTATGAACAATTTAAGTTCCTTTTCTTGCCTTTCATATTCTCTTTGAATTCCTTGGTTTCTGATTTTAGACTTTAGAAATGTCAGTTGAGCATAAACTTTTCATTAACTTGTAAAGATTTTCCTGACAGACAGCAAACCAGAGAAGGAAACTGATAATAAATCATGTCCAGTTACAGCTGAATGGGACAGTAAAGCCTGAAATTAGCCCTAGAGCACCACACTTTCATACTATCAAAGTAAGTCACTTGTTTCCCATCCTATCTTGGGACATGCGGCACATTTGATTTGCGGAGAGCTAGTCTGGTTGGGATTGACATTACGACTCCAATTTCAGTGTTAAACATAGGAAAAGAATAGTGGGCACCTGACTAGACAGATGAGTACCAGAAGGCTCCACATTAATGCTAATTAGTGCCAAGTATGACATGAAGTTGTAAAATAAACATATTTTTTACCCAGAATATTTTTATTCTCTGAGTATTTTAATATAATAGAAATCATGTATAAACAAGTATTTTCTCAAGAACTTCTACTTTTATTCAAAACTAGTAAAATATGCTATTAATGTTTTAGATCTTCTAACAGAATGTCTGGGAAAAACTCCACCTGAAGGCTTAAATAGCAGGAGGGCAGCATATTTAATAATCCCTAGACAAGTCCATCCCTAAATTCATATAATACCATCCAAAAAGTAAAAATAATTTAAAATCCTGGCAGATCTGAGAAAGAAAAAACACCCTCTACCATATGAATTCATTAATCCTTTATTAAATTAATATTCACTTCAGATCCATATCCATTTGAAGGTCACAGTGCTTAGCTATAAAACCTTAAACAGGTTAAGCTGTCTTGATGCCAAAGACCTCTGCATTTCATTTAGGCATCTGTATTTAATGGGGATTCATCAGCCTATTTTCAAGTGGTTGAGCAGCAGTTTATTCTCAGTGCAGTGACACTGGTCACAAGCTTGTTACTGTGAAGGGCTATACTGCACCCAAATATGAGAATTTTGAAGGTGAACTTAAAGGCTTAAATTTCTCCTGAACTTGTTCATTTGAGCTATGGGGGCAGCTCTTACTCTTGTGATATGTAAATGTTGGATTATTAACAACCCTATCCTCATATTACCTGTGTTGTAATTACATTGCTTTATGTGCAATCTTGCCTAAGGAAATAAAAAACTTTTCTTGAAAGCTAACAAAATAATTCCTTTCAATGGGACAAAATGGATTTGTAATCATGTAGCTTGACGAAAGTAATAGCATACTATGTACATTTCAGAGGAAAAACAAAACAAAACAAAAACCAAACAACCCAAGCCACCTGATTCTCTCCTGTCTTATGGCATTGACTGGTGCCATTGCATCTGATACGTGGAGAATTTTCAGTAGCACAGTAGTTGTGATTTACAGACCTGTTGCATTTCTTCTGGCCATTTAAGTGGTTAACATAAGCTCAGAGCTGTTTAGCAACTTCCCCACATGTCTTAAGAACAATCAAAATATATATGAATTTCCCTGGAAGCCTCAACATTTTCTTTCCTTTAAAGGAAGAAGGTTCTTGAGAACAAAGACTGGTTTTGATTTTGATCCTCAAGTAAATGAGTATGAACTCAGCTTTGAACTCCCTAGGTTTTTCCTGGAATACAGCATCTTATTCAGATAACAGGGAATGCAATGCTTGGTCTTCAGTGAAATCTTACTAAATAGTTGCAAGCACAGTCTTCTGATGAACAAGGAGACGAATATCCTTAAATGCACTCAGAGAAGTCCTGTGGTTACACTTGTAACAAGTATACACTTGATTCCTGTGTGTGTTACAAGGAATACTGAATTGCTTAGTACATTGCATGGAGGAGACTAAATTGAATAGTTATAACTTGTAGAAAATTCTGAATGAAAAACTCTTGCTATGCAGGGGAAAATATAAATACAAGAAGCAGCATGGTGAATTGCCAAAACATGGAATGGTGAAAATTAGTGTGAGAAAAAATTAGAGCAGAAGCTTTTTTCAAAGGACTTGAAAAACCTTCAGTATGAAATCAATTACTTTCGAACGAAAGGAGAAAAGATGAAAGAAAATTATGAGTGCAGAATTCTCAGATGACACAGATCACTGTCAAAGCAGTAGCAGAAAGCAAATGTATGCTATGCTTATTTTTCAAGTATATGTATTTTGTCACTTCCCTCATCTCTCCCTCCCCTCTGGGTGCTCTGGGGTTAAGTCCTCTTTTCGATGACATATTTTGTGGGAAAGCCAAACAAAGAATTTCAAAGGCTAGGACAACTAGGGGAGGGGATTCCCTTCCTGAAACTTGAGATAGGTGCTTGTCTTCTACATTGATTCCTTAGTTTTCACTGAGGAACCTTGATATCTCTATCTCAGATGACTTTTTACAGTTATTCTTCAGTGCTTATAAAAAAACTAGGCAATGATGGGGTAAGACAGAAAACTCTGTCATGGGTAAATAACTGCTCCAAAGACAGGAGATAGAAAACAAGCCCAGTCACTTCTTTGAATGGAGGGAGTTCAGCAGTGAGGTGTTGGCTCAATGTGTGTGCTGCTTAATACATTCAGAAAGGTTGTTGAATAGCGAGTAAGCAAGAAGCTTGCTTCTGATACACATATATTCCAGATAGAAAGGATAAGGGCAGACAGTGAAGAAGTAACAACAGATCCGCAGGAGACTGCTTGAGTAATGAAAAGTATCATATGAAATTTAGTGTGATTGTAAAGTGATGTACATCAGAAAAATACCCAAAACATTCTAGTTTCACATGTAAAAAAATGGGTTCTAGGCTGACCATTTTCACTGAAGAACACAGTTCTTGTCTTATAATCAATAGCTCCATGAAAACCCGACTTTCTCCTCATGCTTCTCTGTTGACAATGGCAGAACCAGCCTTTTATTTTCATTCTTATATTTTGCTTAAAAGTAACCACACAGAATCACAAACAGAATCACACAGAATCATCAAGGTTGGAAAAGACCTCCAAGATCAGCAAGTCCAACCAACCACCTAGCACTATCATGACCACCAAACCATGTCTTGAAGTATCATGTCTACAAGGTTTTTGAACACCTCCAGGGATGGTGACTCCACCACCTCTCTGGGCAGTCTGTTCCAGTGCCTCACCACTCTTTCAGTATAGAAATTTTTCCTAATGTCCAATCTAACCCTCCTCTTGTCCTATCACTAGTTACATGGGAGAAGAGACCAACACCCACTGCACAACAACTTCCTTTCAGATAATTGTAGAGAGCTACCAGGGGTACTCCAAGATTTATCTCCAAATAACTAGCCTTTTAAAACACTATTTTTCTAGTCTAGGAAGCCTGCAATGTTTGCCTTGTGTCACATTAATCTAAGGCCATTTGTTCTCCTCATAATTAGCAAAGGAAACAAATGATGACCTCTTAGTGTTGTGAAATGCATTTTTATATTTGTGACATTGTGTTGGGCATTCAAAATACTTTGCTACCAAGCTTCTGAGATGATGTGAATGTCAGGATTTATAGTGGAAGCTGACAAGTGCACTTTAGAAAAGCCATAAATGTGAAGTCTGTGGCCCACTGTGTAAGAAAAAGGTCAGTGACTGGGGACAAAGGTTAACAAGGTGGAAGCAATAAATCTGATTTAAATGAAGGGCTCTTCATATCTATCTCAATATCACATCTTAATTTAACAGTTTTCCACACCGCATGAGATTTTTTTCCTTTCCTTTTCTATAATTAGATACTTGAAAATATAATCAAGAAAAGAGTTGTATAATAGTGTTGAATCATTGTCTGTTTATTATTATGCTACCTTTCCAAGGCATTTTAAGACATTTTTTCTTTAAAGAAAGCTTAAGATTGAGTTTGAGTAGACTTTGCACTGATTTAAAGACGAGTCTTTGGAAATTTACATCTATGGACAGTTCTACCAAGTGTTCAATGTCTTAAACATAAACCTGCTGTCTCTTAGAAGAATTTCAGACTCTGACTTTATTATAGCCTGTACTGGAACATAAGATCTTAAATATTTCTCATCTGCAGTAAGTTGGAAAAAAAGGCCTTAGAAGTAAGATCATTTCAGTCAGCAGGTTGGCTTTGGTGCAAATGATCCCACTACCACTGCACATTGACTCTCAGCGGTAGAAAAAAATTATATGAGGACTTGAATAATTCAGATTGAAGGAGAAAAAAACTGACTGCTTCATATTGTCTATAGGGGACTGGGACTTAATTGAGTGTGATGTACAGTACTTCAGTGAACTGATTCACCTTACTATAAATTGTGAAAAACAAGCTTTTTTGTTCATAAACATGCAGATATATGAATATTTTAGTATAAACTTTAGGCACCTGTGATGGCCTATTTTCATATCATATATTCACTGAACAGTCTCATGCTTTCTTTGTATCCACTTAGAATGAAATAATATTAAATAATAATGAAACCTAATGATGAACATCAAGCATGAAAAAACTTCAACAGAAAATAAGCATAAGAAAAGGAGAACAAAGAAGAAAGAAAGCCTAAATACATATCTATCAATTTAAATGAAGAAGATACTTAATTGTCTTGAAGGTGACCTGACAAATTTCAGAAGACAGCTGCTGAGAAATCAGCAGGTATCTTATGAATGAGTCCACTGAGAATATTTCTGAATGTAGCACAAACCAGTCAGGACTCAGAATTCACTGGCATAGAACTGAGGATAGAAATCAGTGACTACTTGCTATAAAACAGAGCAAATTGCTCTTAAACAAACAAAAAAACCTCAAACAACCCAAAAAACCAATAAACACACACACACACAAAAGAAAACCAACAACAAAAGAACTCACCAAGAAAAACAAACCATCAACAAAACAATAGACTTTGCTTGCATTGAATTATTGCCAATGTTGGACTTATGATGCAGCTGAGGTGTTCTGATCATATCTAGTACCTAAAGAAGGATTTTCACTGCGTATGCACATAGAGTCAGAGTTTTTAAGAGTTAAAGATCTAACAAGAATGTGCTAAGATCACAATTTTTGATCCTTTCTATTCAAAAATGGCAAAAACTTCAGGTAGCTATGGTTGGTGTGCCAGGCAAGAGATTCTTTTCCATCTTTGCTATGCTATATTTTTGTCTATAGCTCAAGATGATGTAGCCTTCTTTGAGACAAATATATTAACACAGAGGCAACTCAAATCAACCAGACTAAGAAGGTATCTTTCAGGTTACAGAGCAAAAAATGAAATATCAAGAAATGAGGAGAGCTATCCCAAGATTCATTCAAAAATATTCTCTCCTTTGAAATCAAGCCAGCACTTGTGATAGTTTGGCAGGCTGCCTTGACACTAAAGATATTGTTGGGACATGCAGCTCATTTTCCAGTTAACAGTCAAAAAATGGTTTCAGCTAAAGATTTGTAAAACTAGGATCTCCCAGCATCAGAGTTTCTTTTACATTGTGTGTGTACACTCTGATTTTGCAGGTTTTTACATTTTTCAACAGGTCTACTTCAAAGTCTCTGGGTTTTCTCTCCTGCATCCACCATACAATATTCACTGTGCTGTATGAATTTGCACAACAGAGGAATTAAAAACTACAGGAAATGCAAGTTATTGGGGTGAAAATTTCACCAAGATTAAGCTTTTAGGTTTTTTGTGTGTGTGTTTTTTTGTTTGTTTGGTTTTTGTTGGTTTTTTTTTGGGGTTTTTTATAAAAGGATTTCTTTGTTTTCAGAGTAATTGTCAGAATAATATTGTACTGAGTAGATTGTTATCTTTCTTTCTCACACTTGCCAATATCTCCCCCCAGCCATTTTTACTACAGCTTTTTGGTTGCTGTTGTAGGGGCTAACATCAAAAGCATTTTGAAGGAATAATACCAACAAATAATGTCAGACCCTCAATGAAAAGATAAAAGAGTCTATCAACTGCTCGTCATGCAAGTGCTCAAGAATTCAAGAAGAACAACTACTGTTTTCTGGAAAAAGCACAGCAGCCAAGGCTTTTTAAACTTGTCATCAAAGCATTGAAGCACAACAAAGGCATTACCAACAACAATTCCAATTTGTAGGATTATACTGCTTTTTATTTAAAAAGATATTATCTTTTCAAGCTAAAAATCATGATCAAAAGCTCCTGTGGGGGTTAGGACAGTGGATAGGAAACAATGTCCAGACATTATGGCATTAATAATGAATGTAGCTATGAGCAACCTTCAAATAAACTCTATCTGGTGAAAAGTTCAGTGGTGAAAAGTTTTTTATATTTTCTGCTGCTGAAATCCAGAGTGAGCGAGCTTTGGCCATCTGGATGCTCATACAATGTATGTGCAAAGGAAGGAATACATTTTTAAGGTAGAGACATTGTCTGGAGGAGCAGGAGAGGGCATTGTTCCACATGGAGAGGAGAGCTGTTCCACCACTCTGTCTGCCCTGGAGTTCAAGGAGCTACAGCCAATTTTGACTACAAACTGGACAACATTTGCAGGTTCTATCTGTGAACAGCACATGACAACAACCAAATGTGAAATTTGCTCTCTGCAACTTGGGAATTTTTGCTCTGGGACCCCCAGGCCCAGACACCTCACAGTAAGATCACACGGTGCCTGTACAGATGTACAAAGTTTTCAGGATGCTCCTGTGCAATACAGCAGAACAGTTTTATTACAGCCCAGCCTGCAGAAAGCCAGCTTGGATACCTCCAGTTTACATATTCACTTTCTCACAGCCTTGGGTTTTGTTTTTAATAGATATATAAACACATCGTTTGAACAGAAAAATATATTGATATTTAAAATTCTATGACTCAATTTTTTTTTCCTTTTGAAGTGTTTTATTTCATCCTAAGAAATTAAAACCTTTGATGTCAAATATTTTTCTGGATTATAGCTTGGTTTTAACACCCATGAGCATTAGTCTCTATGTTACCAAATAAAGTAGGTGATCACTGAGATAGTTACACTCAGTGAATGAGCAACTAGACACCGGACATGGTACAGAATGATCACATACATTAGGTCACATGGCACTGGCTGCTTTTCCCCGTCCACAAGGTCTGAGCCTCTGTCACCACAGGGAGTTTGATTGCCTTGGCACCATTTCTTCTTTATAGATCCATGGTAGCTGTCGCTAATCTCCGTGTTATCTTCTAGGAACTTGCAGACTGTTTCTCTGATTATTTTTCCCAGTCTGTTTCTGGGAAATGTGCACCTTTTTGTTCCATAGGTATTTCTTTTTCCCCTCAATAGGACTGGCACAATACACACTCTTTGTCAGGCTTTGACCAATTTCCACACATCCTGGCAATTCATTAGAAATTTGCTACAGGACATAGTAACAATCTATTGTATAGTTCAGTAAATGCAAATCATGATTAAATTATCATAAAAAGCTGTTGAAATAGCAAGAGTCTATATGTATTATCTATCTCCTTATAATTATTCTTTTTTTCTGCAAAAGAATCTGGTTTGTACACTGCTAATACTTACTGTGACTTTGTGTAAATAATATTTCTGGAACTAAGAATTCATGTCAGTCATAATCTGTATTTGTTTGCAAACATTTATTTTTTGCATTACAAAACAGAATAAACAAGTATGTATTTAACTTCTTCAAATGAAACTTTACAGTGAAAGGTGAGTATGTGAATTAGTGGTCAGAGGAAGGCAAAACACTTTTAACCTTGTCTGGTGTTACAACTTCAGTGTATGATGTGAATCTCAGACATATTTTTAAAAAATGGAAAGGATAAGGATGTCTGTGGTGAAATTGCACTTCCTTTAAAGTAAGTGTTTATGTGAAAAAAAAATGTAATTTATAGTTTGAATTCCAAGCAAAAAGGAAAAAAAAATCTCATTAGTTCATTAAACTAGTTAATCAAACTCTCTAAAAAATGCCTACAAAACATGCTAGGCTAGTCTGAATGTATAGAGAGCATTCAAACATGTTATACAGCAAAAATACAGGTTAATTGAAATTTCTGGTTAAGAAAGCTACTGACCTGCTGGATCATATGAAATTATATGTAATGTCAATTACATATATACATACATCAATTTTCTATCTATAAACTTAATTTCCATTCTATTCCAAACCATTTGGACTTCAGAAAAGAAAAGGACATAAAAAGAAGGAGGTGGGAAGAGATAAAAAAATTACTAAATTAGAACAGAAGGGGGAAATCAGTTGTCCATGTAACTATCCTTAACTGTGAACAAATAAATAACAAGCTGAGAAAATTTTAATGCATTTGGAACAGATAGTTTTCTTTATGGTTTGATAGATAAGAATCAAGGTTAAGAGGACTATTTTGTACTGCTCCTTTTCTTCATTAAATTGTTCACATTGTCTACTGTTTAAATCAGAAAATCCAATTTACTTAAAATCAGGGCACAAACACAGAACGTCTAGCCATGCCATGGCCCACACTTCTTCTTGGCTGGGATTCATAAACTTTGGTGTCATTGCTGTTCCGCAAAAATATATCTACATAAGCAGCCGAATCGTGTGACACAAGTAGACTTGCTTAAACCCAAAGATGTGCAAGATGTACAAGATACACTTTTATAGTAATATGAAATATTCTTTTTTCTGTTATGAACATATGACATTTCAGACTGATAGAGAATACTTGAAGATACCAAAAAATACAGCCATGTGGGGTAACCCCCCCTGCACATATACTCTGTGCAGAAGGCAAAGAACAAGTTTTCTATATATAAGCTTTTATCAGTGAAAATTTCAAAAGTAATATAACTTCTCAAATTCTCATCGTGTTGCAAGGAAATTGATGATGGACCTACTGATAAAAAGGCAAAACAGAAAGATGTCTTTGAATATAGTCATGTTCCTACTGTGACTTTGCTTTCTGAGGTGGAAACAGGAAATTAGTTTGATAGTACTGAAACATCTTACTTTGAAAAAGAAGTAGAAGTTTATCATTTTCCAACTGAAAAGAGTTTCTTTCAGGTTTTTAGTTATAGCATCCTACGTGACAAATTCGAGCAACATTTATAAATGATAAAATAATAAAAAAAGAAATTTCTTATCAATATAAATTACTAAAGTCCTTAGATTAAACTTTAAACTGTTCAAAATTTGTTTTGATTCAGAACAAAATTAATCTTAAAAAATCTGATATACTTTTAAATAAAATTATGTTCTTCAGTGTTACAGTGCTCAATTTGTGGTTTCCAATGGAACATTTCCGAAGAAAATGGAAAATCTCAATTTAGGAAAATAAGCTTTTAGAAAAAGTCAAATTATTATTCTTTCTCGGATGTATTGCAAGATCTTCTGAGGAGAATTTTTAAGGTGTTGCACTTCTCTGAACTTTTAGATTGCCACTGAAACACAAATACTATTTTACCTGGGGTGAGTGACTGCCACGTATTGACTATTACCCTACCTAAAACAAAGAAGCATTGGTGTTGATTGTTTGCTATGCATTGATTTAATAAAAATATTGTTATTACATGTCACCTTCTTTAGTCAAGGAGTTTATATCTTTAACACATTGATCATCAAAAACTACTTGAAGTGAAGAAATAGAGTAATAGTCATTTTGCAACTGAACTGAAGGTCATCCAGGGAATTTTCTTACAGAGCAGTAAACACAAAAGTGTCTAGTCTCAACATAAACTTTATTTTATTTCATTTTCTATGTATTAACTCAGTATTTTACCTAAGTTATCTGGGAATGAATCTGTAGAACAAGTGTCTGGTCATGTAGAATTACATGGGATATATTGGAAATACTGACCCATATTTCTGATCTATAGTGACTGTCTGAAAAATCTAAATTAAAAACCACATCAAAGCTCTCTGGAGAAGTGCTATATATTGCATTTGTTTTTATTGTTTCTTTTCTGTAATTTTATGGAATATTTTTATATTTTAGTTACCACCAATGATAAGTAAAGAAAATACTTAGAAACTCAAACCTAAAAACCACTTAGTAGTGAATCAAGTACACCAAAGAGTTTTAAATCAGTGAAACTATTCAGTGTTAGAGGTCTTAAGGCTCAAATTCAGGAAAACCTTAACAAAGTTCTTTCTTGAATAAGACCAAGTATTACATGTAGAATCATACGCTAAGAATTTAAAATGCTAGGGAAAAAACCCTCAATACTTTCAGAGAGTAAACAAAGACAATTTTTTTCAAACATATATGGAATGTGGCACAGAACAAAATGATTGATGGAAGTGACAATTACAACTCTGCATGTCTCATTTGACAGGAGCCTTATATGCAATAGAAAATATATCACTACTTTTCTGACATAATTCATAATTTGATAATAATTGCATTTGATAATAATAGTTATACACTTAATTTATAGCCTTGATGATAGTCTTTGAAGGCACCATTAAAAAACAAAAACAAAACCAAGAATGGTAAATGCAGGGAATTTAGTAGATATCTTAATTTCAGGGATCAGAAGTTGGATTTGCCTAGTTCTTTTTTGACAGTGACATTTTTCTGAGCAGTAATGGAAAATCAACATTGGTGTGATGTTTGCATTCATTGTAATAATTTTCTTTTTATTGTATGTGGAAGATTTAATCAACTACAATCAAACTGCAGGTTTACTACAGACAATGAAGTCATAGGAGATGTGAACCTCGTCCAGGATGAGGCTGGGTGGTGGCCAGGGCTATGTAATCTACTGAACTTCAAGGTAGTCAAGGATAAACCTTTCCTGGTATCACTGTTATGAATTATTAAACTGGGATCTCTAAGAACATCGCTTTTCTTGGAAAATATCAAAAGAAACCCTCACTGTTAACCATTAAAATACCCTTTATACAGTTCTTCAAGGAGTTAGAGGGCTGGTGCTGGAAACACCCGTTTCTCAGATGTCCAGCCCAAGTGAGTGATGGCAGCTGCTGTTATAGGTGATTTATGTATCATTAGAAATCTGCTGCTTGTTTCAACCTCTCATCTCATCAAGTGCATTCAGATTGGCTTTGTTGTTGTTTGAAACTGGGAATCCAAGTTAATATCTGAGCCATTATCATTGCAGAAATAAGATCATGCACAATGGTTTTGACACCAGGTTCACTGTTAACCAGTGAGAGAACAACCTGCTTGAGCAATTGCAAACAGGAAAGGTCTGCAATCTTATCACAGTGTGGTTGAGTGTAGTTGATTCAGATCTTTTCAAAGCATCATAGACCTAACTCTGTAAGACAGTAAAAGTATTTTTCACTCAACCCCCCCCCCCCCATTTTGAAGAATTTATATAATTAAGTTTGAGAAATAAAATTAAGTTTTGTCAGAGTACCTGCAGAAAAGGTTTCTTGATTGTACTCTTTTGATAAACAGAAATCAAGAATTCACCAGTAATAACTGAGTCTGCTCCGTTAAGACATTGCTAAAAATAGCAAGCCATACTCTTCCCTCTCCAGTTTCATTTGTAGGTTGTTTTTGTTTTTGCTTTTGTTTTTTGTAAAAATGTCACCAAAAGCCATGTCACTGTTTCTATATTCAGGCACATGTGATAATATTCTCTCCGTTCTCTGGACATATTTTTATGAAATTACTTTTGTCACTGGACTATGTGTGATTGATGATGACGATGTGGGAAAATGTGTCCACACACAAGGCACTGGTGCAGTTAAAACCTGAAGGAGCACTTAACACCTCCCAGTATGGATAAAGGTTGTTGTTGATGACTTTCAGGGATTTTTCAGTATGTTGATTTCTATTAAACACTTGTCAAAACAGTTGACTGCTAGATCAAGATGGACTTTCTTCTGGGAATTAAAATTCTCTATGTTTATTCTTGACTGGTAGTTAAAATTAATAAGTCCCTATTTCACTTTTCTACTGATGTTACTCCCTTAGTGTTTCTACTTATAAGTTTTTGGTCCACTCAGCTTAAGTTCTGTGATGCGTTCACCCAGGAATCATCTGCACATCCAAGTGATACAGCAACCTAGGGGCTGTAACCTGTTCCTCTTTTGCTCACAAAAAAATATAGGTTTCATATTGTTATATAAATGTCTTGACAGACTTTCAAATTATAGCATTCATCAATGGGATAGACTAAGATATATATGAGAATTAATAGGTTGAATGTTTTTGTTTGTCTACAGTACTACAGACACCTTTCATTAAAAAAAAAAAAAAAAAAAAGAGAAGATACTTGTATTTTACGTGGGAAAAATAGACAA
>JANIJG010008735.1:0-39050 GCA_024611175.1 Megaceryle torquata
GAGAGGTGGTGGCTGCCCCATCCCTGGCCCCATTGCAGGGGAGGTTGGCCGGGGCTCTGAGCGCCCTGCTCTGGTTGCAGATGGCCCTGCTCCCTGCAGGGGGGTTGCACCAGGTGAGCTTGAATGGTCCCTCCCCACCCAAACCGGTCTGTGATTCTAGGACTCAACCAAAGCAGACGCAGAGCGGGCAGAAGCCATTTGTTGGAAATCACCGCACTCCACAAGAGAAGGAGAATTGATCATCAGTCCTGTGGAGGCTAAAGCAAAGTTCACCGTGTACCTCGTCCGCCAGCCGAAGGAGCATACGCAGAAACCTGGCCAGATGCATCTGCCTGGCGGAGAGCTCGCCCCGGCCCGAGTAGTCCGTGCGGTACAGCGCCGTCGCACTGTCCACGATCAGCAGCGCGTACCTGCAGGAGGCAAGGACGAGGTCCTCATCCACATTTCCAGGTGTGAATAACGTCTCCACTGGCGTGTGACAGTGCCCGGCAAGCTGCCACGTGGCACAGAGACGTGGGTGGGAGCTCCTCTCAACTCGTCACTTTGCAGAATTATTTTTAACAACACTGACTTGATTAATTGCTGTGCAAGAAAACTTGTATTTATTGTACTGTTAGAAACGAGCCCTGCATTTCCTGATCTGGCACCAGAGAAGCTCTGCAGACGGGTCCCTGCACACCCCTGCCCTCTCAAGGGAAGTCTCTGTCTCAAACCAAAGCTGTCTGCACAGATTTGGTTGGTGCTCAGCAGGCTCCAAGTCAACTCTCTGCTTCTGAGAGCAACCCTGAACTGAGCTGTAAAACAGCTCCTCAGGCTGGTGCTTGCTCCTTGTCAAGTAACACCAGCTGTCGCAGCTCGAGTCAGTCGCTGTCATCACTTTGACTGACAGCTGCCTGCTGACAGAACGAGCGACTGGCCAGAGATGCAAAAGCAGAACCCAGTCTGGGAATATCAAACCTCCTCTAACGGAGCTAAGCGCTGAAGAAAGCAAGTGCATTGCAAGAAAGGCAACTTCTGAAATGGTGATGCCATCTACACTGCTCTCGCCCTCGTCCATCACCCGCGGGCAGCTTTACGACACAACGATGAGCCGGCACAAAACCCACGTCCCTTTAACCCCGGCTGCTTACCGTGACTCAGCCATCATGGCAGACGCCTGATAGAGGAGCTGGGTCTGATGGTCTGTGTTAAAGCCTCGAGCGTACGCCACGTTGTCGAGGACGTCGCTGCCAGACAGGCCATACCTGGGGGAATCAGTGACAAAGGGTAAAATCTTGAGATGACAGCTTCATCAGTAGGAGTTATCTAGTGGGTTGGACTAAAGACTAGAGTGGAAGTGCACGTTCCTGGGAGAAAGCTGCTTCTCTGCTCACGCCGATGCAGTTCCAGCGAGTGAAAAGCGCCGCGAGATAGATAAATAAATAAATAAATACTTCAATCCACGCTCCCTGAAGTTGCACGCGTTCCTTGGGACTTCACAGAGACAACAGTCACGGAGAATAGAGCCCCACAGAAGCAGTTTTAATTCTGAGAGTGTCTGAAGACTCACAAGAGCAAAGTAGCTCCTTTTTCTAGTGTAGAGAAGCAGCACTCCAGGCTTTTAAGTCTAACCACAATCTCCATGTAGACAGCTGAGTTTTGATTTGGGTGATGAAGTTTTTACTATCCAGTTGGTATAAAAAAACCACATCAGAACATTCTGAGATAGACGCAGGGGATGAGAAAACAGCTTTTCAACTGGTCAGTGGGTGATTGTTTCCCAACAAAAACTTTCCAGCTGCTGTTGCCATAACCTTTTCACTAAAGAATCTTTGTTTCAAGGTACTGCTGCTATTGGCAGAAGAGAAGAAGAACAAACAAACAAACCAACCAAGCTTTAGCTGTGTTTCACTGAGAGTAAACCTGAGTTTGAAAGCGACACGGGTAAGAAGCGATGACATCGTGTTGCAGGGACAAGGACGTTTGCTGCTGTCACAGCTAAACCCAGAGACAGTAGGGAGGCAGCTACAACACAGAACACGGGGGATTTTAGGGACAGTTCTCACTGGCCTGTGAATTTAAGGAGAGAGGTTGATTTACAGTGGCCCTAATTAAGTTGTGCCCATTTCCAGCTAAGGCCAGCTCAGTTTTAGCCCCAAGCACAGACCTTTCAGCCACTGCCAGCAGCCGCTCGGGACGGAAGGTGCCCTCTGTGTCGATGTACATCGCTTTTCCTTCACCGCCACCGCGGTCGATGGGGAGCTAGAGGAGAAGCGAAGGAAAGATTATGAAATAAAGGATCAGTAAATAACCCAGCTACTGCCTCTGCCCTCAGCTGACACCGCACAATAAATAACACGCCGAGCTGCTGGGATTAAAGTCACATTTATCTGGGAGGAGCCAGAAGAAAGATTCCTGTTTTCAGTCTCTGATACCTGTGTAAGAGGACAGGTGCTTCACTTCCAGCTGGTAAGTTCGGGTGCATAAGGTGTTAAATAAGTCATCAAATTAAGCCCAAAACCTCTAAAAATTTATGAAATAGCAACCTCTAGAAAGTAACAAACGCTATTATTTGTTTAAGATTAGAAGAAAAGGTTTCTCCAGAGGGATCTGATTGATAGCCAGAGCCAGCTGAAGGCTTTCACAAAAGTCAAGCGAAGATTAGGACACCTTAGGAACAAAAAGCAGCTGCTCGTTGAGCCCAGCACCGTTTCTTCTCCCTTTCCAACACTCTTGGTGACAAGAAAGGCTCTCTGCAGCCAGGAGCACCTGAAGAGAGGTCGAATGCTTCTCTGCATTTGCAACCTAGAATGACACTACAAGGCTAATGAGCCTGAAATTTCATTCTCAGAAGACCAAGGAGAAAAAAATCCCTAATAACATTACAGAACACATCAAACACGGGCTAAAACCATCTCAAACTTCCTTACTGCTGAAGTAACCCTAGGAGGCAGACAAAGCATGGAACAGACGATCCTGGAAAGCCACAGGTACAGCCACGGGGGCTGCAGGCACTCCTGCTCTTTACGGCTGCCGATACCCAGCGCACCTGGAGCGTGCAAACCAGCCAATATCCAAAACGGGGCTGTCAGAGCATTTGATTTTAGTAAAGTGGACACTCACTTGACAGGTGACTGCCAGCGTGTGACACAGCTGTGTTTTCCCAGTACGGAACTCCCCAAATAACTCTGTTATCGACCCCGTTTCTATTCCTCCTGAAGGGAAAATAACAATAATAAAAAGAAGTGATTTTTAAAGGGTGCCATACTCCAAAGAAAGACACACATAAAGTATCACACTTACAGAGACTCAGCTAAACACTTACCTTGGGTAAAAGTTTCAAACCTCTAACTGGAAAGTGGGGTTTCCACACTGAGGGTTGTTCATGTTGTTGATAAGAAGTTCAGGGGAGTGAGTTTTTTAAAGATGATGAAAAGACTTGTTTTGATTTTTCTGATTACGAGTAGGAATGGGGGGAAGAGGAGACATGGCTTTGCTTTCTGGAAATAGGGCACAGACTAGAACAAACTGGAAACATCCCAAATTAACAGCCCTGGGTGCTGCACTGTGACCAAAAGGTTTTAAAGCTGTTTCTGCAGCTTTTAAAAGAAAATCAGTTGTGGTACAAGAGAGCAGAACTGGACGAGATGGTTCAATCAGCCAGAACTTGTGTGTCTTATGAGGGTTTGTGCAAGGATCAGGTTCACAGAAAAATAAATAGAGGCTAAATAACAAAGGGTAATGCATAAAGAAAAATAAAATCATTACCCTGAAGAAGTTTATCAAGTTCTTTGGATCCAGTGGTGATCTGGATGATCTCTGACCTTCGCTGGTGGAATTCTGTTGCTGTGGTGAAACCCATTGGAACCAGTTTAGCTGCTTCAGCCTGAAGAAAACCAAAGTAAGCAGTGTAAGGAGAGCTGGTCCTGCTCATTTACGCCCTCCAGCAATTAATACCATGATTTTCTGTGTGGTGAAATGGAGAAGCACCTGTAACTTGACGCAGGCATTTTATTTTATAGACTGATGAGTTGGTACCTCTGAACAGAGCCAAAGTTCTGCTCAAATCAAAAACTCAACATCCATGTTGTGGATTTTATGGAAATCTCCCCCGCTCCTTGTCCCCCAGCCTCTGAGCTCAGCTCTATGCCCGTGAAACCTGAAGCACTCTGGATGGGCACCGGCCTTGGGGAGCGCTCTGCCCGACGGTGAATAAACAGGCAAAGTAGGAAACATACTGGAGTCGAGCCCTGGCAGAAACGCCCCGATCTGAGCTAGAAGATGCTGTGAGGTTACAGCCCAGGCTTCCCCTCAGCCCCCAGGAGCTAGGGCTGGTGGTGGGACGCCTGTCTGGGGCACACAACTACCGTGCTCCATTAAGAACACGAGGGAAGAGCTGCCTGGGTCGGTCCAGCTGTTGCAGCGCAGAAGCCTCTGCCTGGGTGGCTGCTGGGGGCAAGAGCGTGACACATCAGGGAGCGAGGGACGGAGCCTCTCCAGCAGCTCCCCTGGCTTCAGGCAGACAGCTTCTCCTCCGAGCGTGACCCCACAGACACTGTGCTTCGCCCCTTTTGAAACCAGTTCAAGGCCAGACAGCCCCGTGCTGTGGGACAAGGGGTTCCGTGGCTTCACCACAACCGCTGTGAGAAGCGACTCGCTTTGCTTCGGGCTTCTCGTGAGAAATAGTGAGCTAGAAACAATCATCTCGGGCATATTCCCCACCCATTCCACAGCTTTTATAGACCTTTCTCACAGTCCCTCCCTCTTCAATTTATGAAGCTGGTCCTGATGGCTTCATCTCTCTCATCAAAAGCCACGCCACACCATCCGCACCGCCCTTCTCAGCGTAATGGAGACCTCCCAAAATCACCAGAACATTATAAGCCAGAAGGAATAAACTACTTTAATATCTCGGGTTACAGCTTTTTCATAACACCCTTACCAAGATTTTGTCAGCTTTGGCTTCACTGATGCCTTTAATGTTTAGCAGCTCCTTCTTGGGTGCATAGGCAACAGCCTCAACTGTGTGAAATCCAGCTTCTTCCAATTTCTTCACGTCGTTTGCATTTATACCACATTGCTGGGAGGGAGAGGGAAAAAGGACATGCTAAGACACAAATACCTTAATCTAACTTCCACTCGATGCCTGCAACTGGCAAGAGCAGGTTTGGCTCAAACTCTGCTATTACAAGTCAGGACATTCAGCGTTATCTCCCTATTCTCTCATATACAAAGAACTGTAAAATATAATATCCTTCGACCTGTGTTATGTTTGCTTAAGCTGTTCATGATATAGCTGGCATAGAACAGGCAGAAAGTGTCATCGTGTGTTTGGTTTAATAGGTGCTGGAGGTGACCACCCCTGTCAGGACAGGGCTCGCAGCAAGGGAACGCGATAGAAAACAGCTCTGTTACCAGGCTGGGGGTTTGCTTTGAGTTTTTTCATGAAAGACAAGTAAGAATTTCACCACACAATTTTCAGACACCCCTTGTGTTTGAGGAAAGAGACGGGTGGGTTTCTAGAGGCATCTCCTTACCTACCTCTAACCGAGAGATGAGCTGCGGCCCAAAGCTCTCCTCCTCGGCCGACGTGTCCGCGTTCGCCTCCAGCTGCATCTGCATGGCCATGGCTGGGAGGAAAGACGTAACCCCGTGAGGCAGCACGCACCACGTGTTCCAAAATACATCAACAGACCACCCAAAGTAGCGTGTGACTGTTTCCCCCACCCCCCAAACCTCTTAGCCCTGCGATAAACGCCCTTTGCGCGCTTTCCTTGGCGCAGCGTTAAACGTTAAAAGCAAAAATAACCCAAATGACTCTCGTGTTGCTGGTTAAGGAACAACACGGGGCTGAACAGAGAGCTCCACAGTATTTAGGGGTACAAGAAAACATAATTAATTTGCTATTAGCAGCATCTCATTTCAGCAGGAAGTTAGGTGGTCACATTAGAAGATGTACTACTTGAAACCAGCCCTTTGCTCTCACAGCAACAACCACCACCAGTGCTGCCAGTACCTTGCAGAGTCTGAGAGGGGCTTTGGGCTCTCCCCACCGCCTTCCTCAGGGCCGAGAGCAGCGCGACCGGCGGCCAAAGGGGAGCGAGGAAATTTACCCCTGTTTTGGATAACGTTCCTCAGGTGACTTTATAGAGGGGCTCGGCAGGTGCCGGACACCAAAACCAGTAACGGCACCTCCCAGATACCAACTGGCCAGTCGCGGAGACCCACGGGCAATGACGGTGACGCCACCGGTGACGCCATCAGTGACCCAGTTAGTGCCAGTCTGCTCAGCCCTGTACCTTCTAGTGAAGCCAAACACCCCAGAGCGGGCAGAGACACCCCAACAGGCGGCAGAACCCACCGATCACCCTCGACTTTTACCGACCCCTTCCCGCACCCCGTTTTGCGCCTCGCTCCTCCGTCCCACCTCGTCCAAGTCCATTATTTTCCCCAAAGTCCCCTCACGAACCTGCCGCAGGGGACGCCCCTCAGGCCGCCCGAGGCCTCCCTCGCCAGGCCGGGCCGGTCACCGGGGCGCGGGCCGGCGCTGCGCCACCCGCTCGCCGCACAAGGGAGCGGGGAAGGAGCCGGGGGGGTGGGGTGTGGGGGAGGAGACCGAGCCGGCGGAGGCTGCCGCGGCCGCTCAGCCCGCGCCGGGGCCGGGGCTGGGCCCGTCTCTGTTCCCGCCCGTTGCGATCGCGGTTCGGAGCAGCCCGCCACCGCCCCACGTGACGCCGCGCGTGCGCAAAACCCCGCCCCGCCCGAGAGGCGGTGGCGCTCTCTTAAAGGAGCCGCTCCTTTCTCCCCGCGCGTGCGCGCTACGGGCACCGCTGTCACCGGTGTGAAACGGGCAAGCGAGGGGGGGGTGTGTGTGTTAGGGGGGGTCGACGACGAGGCAGAGCAGAGGTAGGGAAGCTGCCTGTGAGGTCGAGGAACCAGTCCCCGGGTGGGCAGGGCCTTTGTCTTTAATTTGTCATTTATCCCCTCCCCACCCGCTTTTTTTTAAGTTACTTTTAATAAACAGGTTTATACTCAAGACCTTTGACAATTAGCACTTAGCTCCTCTACCCCCCCAGTAGAAGGGAAGGAAAGGTTGGAACTGAAGATGCACCTGGAGCAGAGGTTGACCCCCAGCGGGGAAGCTCCTTTCAAGGAGCCTCCTTGGTCAAGGGACCATTAAACGTCATCTGGTCCCACCCCCCTGCAGGGAGCAGGGCCATCTGCAACCAGAGCAGGGTGCTCAGAGCCCCCACCAACCTCTCCTGCAATGGGGCCAGGGATGGGGCAGCCACCACCTCTCGGGGCAGCCTGGGCCAGGCTCTCCCCACCCTCAGCACCAACAATTTCTCCTGCTCTCCAGCCTGAATCTCCCTCTTGGAGCTGAAACCATCCCCCCTTGGCCTGTCCGAACAGGAACAGATCAAAAGCCTGTCCCCCTCTCTCTGCCAGGCCCCTTGAAGTCCTGAAAGGCCCCCAGAAGGTCTCCCCAGAAGGAGCCTTCTCCTCTGCAGGCTGAACCCCCCCAGCTCTCCCAGCCTGGCTCCCAGCAGAGGGGTTCCAGCCCCTCCTCTGGCCCCGCTCCAGCAGGTTCCTCGCTCTGCTGTGCTATCAGCACTCCTCTTATGCTTTAATTTCTCCAAATTAAGCCTCAATCTGATGAATGTGAAGACATTTATCCCAAAGCCTTGTTGGGCAAGGACAGGAGCCTTCTAGTTCTCAGCCCTGCTTCATTTCTGCTACATCCCCTTTTTCTCCTGCAAGCTCCGGGCTTGACTTTGTTTCACCTGCCCCAGAGCACTATAATGAACTCCCCTCACTTCACTCCTCACCATTACCCGATTCTTCAGCTTGTAAATGTGCTGAAAGAAAACAAAACCAGTGGGAAAGCCTGAAATGGCTCCATGCTTGTGAGGTGCTGCTGCAGCTCCCTCCGCTGGAGGGAACAGCCTTAGAAAGTTAAAGGTAATTCCAAAGTAATTTCAAGTGTAATACTCAAGTCAGTTGCAACTTAGGCACTATTTTCCTAATTAAAAAGAAAATAATTATCCTGCAAAAGCCAGGCCATAGAAAAGTGACACAAGAAAAACAAAACCAAACCGATGTTCCTACTATAAAAAGTCCTCCCAAGCATCTAACAGAGTGATTTCAACAGGTGTAGGTAAGTTTTCAGTCACAAGTTGAAACTGAGCTGCCAATAATCACAACTTGAGGAAGGAAGAGTGATAACTCCAGAAGTTTAATGAAATTCCACCTTGCAAATAGAAGGAAAAGTTATAAAAAGACAAAAATATATAAACACTTAAACACATGAAAACATTTTTAAACTCAAAATATTTTACAGAGGTGCAAGAACTTGCACCTGCCTACAGAAGGGAGAGCTGAGAAACAGTGGAGGCTTCTACAGAAGAAACTCCACCAGGGTCAGACCAGTTCCAGCAGCTCAACCTACATCATGTACAAAATATACACAACCCCAGCCCCCCTGGGACACGGATGCCGCCCAGAGTTAAGGGTCCGGTCTCTACAACCCTAACACATCACAAACAACGTACCCGAGCCGAGCTGCTCGGGACAGACACGGAACATCAGGACAACCTTCTGGAGAGGACCACGTGGAAGGAGCCCGAAGGCTTTGAGTCTGTTCACCACACTCTGTGGTCAAGCAGAGGGATCTTCAGGCTTCGTGGATGAAATATTTCTGTCCTGGTTCGTTACAGGAGGTTGTTTGGTTTGTCAGAAGCAGGACTGTGGTGGTTCTGGTTTGGGAGGGGTTCCAGGAAATGGACACAAATCAAACATGATGTGTTGTGTTAAAATGCTACACACTGGGAAGTGATGATAGTGAAAGTAAATTCCAGTCGTGTTAATTTTGAAAATACTCATCATTGCTTTGTACCAGAGCTCTGTAAATCAACCCAGAACAACAGTAACGTGACAAATCGGACGAGTAGCCATACGGGAAAGGCTACACAGGAGGTCGAGACCACCGCTGACTGAAAGAACATAGAAGGCAGGCTGGATTTACAGAAGGCATCAGAAATTCTCCTTCTCTTCTTTAGAGACCTCAGCTTTTACAGAATGGGTGGTCTACACCAAACATCCTGGATATCAACCAGTTATTAGACAAGAACGCAAAGCACCGAGTCGCCAACGGCTGCCGGTGACAGGCAGCCTGAATTCTTACAAGCCTCTCAAAGAACACGCAACATCTGACTCCTCCTCTGGAGAGTCATCTGGGGCCCTGGAGCAGATTCTGATGAATCGAGCTGACTATTCTCCGCAGATAGTGGCATCCAGTGGGTACTTGAGAGAGAACGGCAGCAATCTCCTCCTCCCTGGGAAAGACAAAATCACCACACGTGTTTGAGGGGATACGGAGCATTCAGTGCCCCATCCCTGGCTTTGGAACGAGAGTCCTGTGTGTGGAGTGGTTCTTTCTGCTCGACTCACCCAATATTCCCGATTTGCTTTTGGACGGTGAAAGACAGAGGAGCAGTCGGGTAGGTGGCAGAGAGAGACAGGGTCAACTCGAACTTTGCCAGAGCTGCGGACGCGGAGAACAAGAGCTTCACTCTGCGTGTGAAATAAAGACAAACAAAAAGATCAGTACCGAGCATTCAAAAGCACTGCCTCTGAACTCGGGTCCAGAAATGAAAGCAAGTGATGCAATTGAAGCAACAAGCTCAGCAACTTCTGAAGAGTTTCAGCATAGACTGACAGCAACATCATAAATGAGGTTAAAAGAACCTTCCCACTCTAACCCTCCCAGCACTGAGTGAGAACACAAACCCCAGCTCTCCCCGCGGGGAGTGAATACACACAGAATTCACAGAACCTTTCAAAAATTACAGAAGAACACACAGCAATAATAAAAAAAAAAAAAGTGTCTTCTAGTTACCATAAAATATTCCTAAGCAGCTAAAGTTTTCTGAAGGTTTAAGTAGGACTGATTTACCTCCTGCTCCAAACTTCTAGGATCGCTTGATGAATCCAACCCGACTGAATTCAGGCCACATCCCTGCCTGGCACTACAATGGGCAGGGAGGCCAGAGGTGAATTTTGTTGTAAATATGAGTAAGGCCATCACCAAGGACACAGTGCCCAGGTGCTCTGTAAACTACAACAGAGGAACTCTTGTCTCTGTTTCCTTTGCGTCGTTACACCCTGGCCTAAAGTTTCAGGTGAGAGAGTCGAGTCAAACAGGAAAGCAGCGAGGAAGGAGGGCTTGTGTGATGGTGAGGAACTGGCTGAATCCAAGAGCAGTTTAATGTCTGTGCTTTTGGATATTATAGTGCAATTGCATTAAAATAAATTTGATT
The DNA here is from genome assembly GCA_024611175.1 of Megaceryle torquata. Taxonomy (NCBI): domain Eukaryota; kingdom Metazoa; phylum Chordata; class Aves; order Coraciiformes; family Cerylidae; genus Megaceryle; species Megaceryle torquata. The sequence continues at coordinate 10,299 of JANIJG010008735.1, forward strand.
GCTATTAAAAATAGCGGCATAAAAACCTCAGCTTCAAGAAAACCAAATTGAAAGTATTTCAGTGGGGGTTTTTTCTGATTATCTCAAGACACTCTCTGAAGGACTGGTGTCAGCTCCACCTGAAGTTACTCACTTTGTGTCACTGATATCTATCTTCAGAAGATGAAATTTTCCACCCCACCTCTCCAGAAATTCAATCTCCTCTCCTAAGATCTTGCAATGACTCACCACCAAAGAGATGTCATGAAGAACCTAAGTGGGCAATCAGAAAAGAAATCACATTGGCACTCTGGTAAATCATGTGACACCTGAAAACACGCTTTATCCTAGAAAGTATTAAAAATAAATAATAATAATAGAAGGAGTTTATCTGCTACCTCAGCATGGATGTGCAAATGATATTGTAGGGGTGTAACGACAGAAAAAAATATCCTTTGCCCTAAGCTTCTCCCTTCAGCTTTGCCAGGCAGGGCACACAGAGAGGCAGGAACGCCAAGCCTGGCTTGGCAATTTAAACCACTCGGTCTTCAGGAAGCAGAACAGGTTGCAGCTCAATTCTTTCATTTCTACTAGCAGAAAAATATGGATTTTAAGAAATCACTAAGGCAGGCAGCTATCAACAGAGCAGACGAGGAAGAAACCACAGCTTTTAGAACTCTTGCCTTCGGGGACAGGTACTTCCCCTCACACCTCAGAATGTTCCTGAAGCAGGGTTTCATTTGCTTTGATGAAGCATTTGTTGAGAGGATTTTGTTCTCAGAATCAGCTCTATTCTCTGTGACAGAAAAGATTTATTCCGCCCTCCCCCCCAGAGTCTTACAGGCTTTCCTGGGACGTTACCTGGGACAAGAGGCACAACGTGGGACACTTCTCCTGCCAGCATCCCTGACTTTCAATGAACTGGAAGATGAGTCTTTGGACTAAACATGAGGAGGGTGGAGCTTTTTCCTCTGTAACACAGAACGAAAAAATGTTTCCAGAACCCCTTGAAAAGCCATATAGTAACACTTCAGCAGATCAACCCCGAATTTACAGGTGTCCTTCCAAGACCAGGTGAGAGGACAGCTACTATCAAGCTACTTGTCTTACCATCTAAGAGAGATTCAAAGTTCAGGCTGACTATCTTTCGGGAAGGATCTTCACCAAAATCATCGCCATCTGAGAAGGAAGAAAAACACAAAACCCAACAGTTACTTGCCCACTTAGTTCTGGTGTTATAGCTCTTCTGTTCAGAGACAGCCACTCATCGCATACTTTTCTGAATTCTCCCAGAAAGCACCAATAACCATCTTCAAAGCCACCTCTCTCAGCTTACCCACTCCTGCTGCAGTTGTCTTGTCTCCTTCCTTTTAGCAGATCTTCACAGATACAGAAACTTTAGGTTTCTATTATGTAACTATTTAACCTTTCAAATTCAAAAGACCCAAACCCCCCCAGTTTTGCAGCTTACCTATTGGGGGTCCAAACACAGCTGTGAGCTCAACAGAATCGTAAAGAAAACTGAAGACTGCCTGCTGTTCACTCCATTCGGTGATCTCCCACTCGCTGAAGCTGAAAAGGGGGGGAACCACACTGTCACCCTACACTTCAACTGACCAACCCACCCAGCTATCTGAAGGACAAAGACCAGACTATTATTACCACATAATATACCAATGGAATTTTCACTTCCCAACAGAAGGTAAGAATCTGTAGGGAACATGAGCATACTACTGTTCATTTTACATATGTGTTCACTGTGGAATGGGAGGAGAGGGGGATAGAGTAGATAGAAAACCACTTGGAAATTCCCCGAGACCTCATGGCTTATCCCAGGCTGCGAGGAGATGGGCATACAAAGATTTCCCAAACCAAACAACAAGGAAAACCAACCCCCAAAACATTTATATACAGATGTGAAGTCCCAGAGCTAGCAGACAAAAATAAATCCTGAAGGTCTTTTTCCTTACTCGCATCTCTCCAGGAGATCCTGGCAGCTTTTTTCTTCTTCCTTTAGCTGGTTGATCTGAGCAAGGATTTGCTCATTCTCAGCCTCCAGATTTGAGAGTTCTCTGCATAGATAAACCACTACACTGGTTAGAAAACCACCATCCCCTAAAACCTTAATGAGTAAGTGTTATTTAAGGTCTTTAGATCCTCTTACCTTTTCAGTTCCTCTTCTTGGGCTTTGATGTTTTCCAGTTCTAAAAGAAAGGGACAAAAGCTATGAGAGAAAAGAGCAGCGAAGAACGGCTGAACTTGCTGTGTGGTCACTGCTCTTAACAACGCGAGAGATCTCAACTGGATGGTGTTACTGGATGCAGGGACGCAGCCAACAAAGGTTAGTAATTACTGAACAATTAACATGATGAATGTGATGGCCAGAACACACGCTGCAAGTCACACTGCACCAAGTTCTAAAGTCCATTTTTCCAGGGGAAAAAACAGTCCTTTTTGTACATGAACATCTCCATAGTTAGCCAAACCCAACAAGGACAAGAAAGCAGTAGTGTTTGCATCCATATCAGGGTGAGGACTGAGTACCAACCTCTCCAGAATCTAAATAAGCAACCCCAAAAGTGCCATTCAGCACCGTTACCTTCCTCTAGGTTCTTCTCTTGGGCCATTTCATCACTGCAGTCTGCCTCCTGTTCTTCCCAGTTCACATCTGTGGGAAAGAAGGATCAGGTCTCTGCAGAACTCCCAGATTCAATGTTAGATTCCATTTTATTTGTCTGTGGGTCCTATAAATCTCAGTATTTCAAAGCTAACTATGAAAAATATACCAAAAAAATGGAAGGGTATCTACCAAAAGCCTCTAGAACTAAGAGCTAACAAGGAAAACTCCTTTTATTGCATCGTTTCAAAGCTGCTACTGTGCAATTTGATTTCTCCTCAAGGCACTGGAAGAAAATTCATCCAGAGGAAGTGAAAACACACAGAGCATCACTGCGCAGCAAAGCCAAGCGCCGACTGCGGCTCGTGTGAACGCAGCTGACGGAGTTCTGCTGAAAACAGCAGAGTCATAACAAAGGAATTGTAAAATTCCAAGCAACCACCAAATGCAGAACCCTAAACTGACCATTTAAAACAGCAGCTCTGCAGAAGAACAGAGAAATCAGCCTATTGGTTGCTGACTAGGAAACAGGTACCTGGTTCCAGAGCAGCGAGACAGCTCTCTGCTTCCTTCAGCAATTCATCCACCTGTTCTATTCTTGACTGTAGCTTTTCCTCTTGTTCCTAAGATGGAAAAATTGTACTCAAGGTCAATGACAGTTTTTAAAAAGCTGAATTGTCTTCTGGGACCAGCACGTGGATCTTTGCTTGCTAAGGAGCTAATTAAAAATGCTGATATAATCTATCATTAGAAGGAAGAGGCAGACTGACAAACACAAAGGTAGTAGCCATGTGTAAGAAAGTACTCGATAACTAACAGAGTATCTTTCTAATGCCTTCCCTTATGAAGGGATAAGGTAAGACATGGAAATAAATAAATTCCTGGAGCTTTAACACATACAGATTTTTACCTATCACTTCTGCATTTCCATCTTAGTTATTAATACTGACATCACTACAGTATAAAGAGCTAATCTCTGACAGCACTTCCTTTAGTGCTCCCGTTTTTCACTCCAGTGGCCAGGATCCTTCCTTAGGCAGAAGGTTCCTCTGGTGCAAGCGCAAGGAAGTCCCCGTCCCCGTGCGTTTTACATTTGCACGTAAATAAAAGGGAATGCACACTTGAGTACAATAAATAGGCTCCTACACTTGACAAAGAGGGATGAAACACGGTAGAAGTTCCCTTGTTTCAGGGTAAACTCTGCAGCCCCGTGGCACGTTACCTGCGCGCTCTGCACCAGTTTGCTGTACAACGTCTCCTTCTCGTTGTGGGCCAAGATTTTGCTCTCCTTGGTGAAATAGGATTTCATTTTGTTCAGTTCTGCTCCAAAGTTCCTCAGCTGCAACGAAGGGAAAATACAGGAGAGAAAGTAAATGGGAATATGCAACAAAAGCGTTCAGTCGACACTTTAGACTCTTTCTCCCTTCTCTGCTCCTCCCAATATCCTGTTATCCAACTAAGTACAAACTATGAAAAATAGTGTCTTTTATCAGTTTTGACTCTTGATTTTCATTGAGCACATCTTTATCCTTGGTGTTAAAACCACAGAAAACAGAACCTCTTGACCTGCTTTCTCAGTTCTGGCCGGAATACTTTTACAATGCTTCTGTTTTTTAAACACAGATGTCTTTGTTGTGCTTTTTTGTACCCATTATCATCAGCATTCTCCTCCCAGTACCCCCTGGCCTCCTCTTTGTTCTGGCACATGACACTGTTGTTGCACTCTGAATCCCAAGTTTTATTTTCATGCAATGGCACATTTTCTGTTCGTTCTTGCAATGTCACAAGTCCTTCTGAGCCCTAAAGCATTAATGGACAATTCTGCTCCACCAATGAACCAACCACGTCTCTACAGTGAGAGCAGCTCATTTTTTCCTTCCAAAACTGCAGTTTGCTTAGGCCCCTCTAAAGTTTCTCTTCTCTTTTCTGCCTGAACTATCTACTTGAATTATCAACATTTTTTTGGTTTTATAGCAACGTATTTCCCTCAATCTGTTTTGAAGGGAACACATCCTTGCACTCTACTGACACACTTGAAGTTCTCATAGCAGTTTTCCATTCAGAAACTGTTTTGCCTTGTATCACCTACCCACCCACTGTTCTGTGACCATTCTGGTTCCTATTTGACTACGTAACTTAACCTTCCTTCTCCATTACATAAGAAACAAGATTATTTCTTCGTGCGACGTTACCTCTTCGTCAGAGCAGGTTCTCATGACTTCCCACAGACTCTTATTCACGTTCACCAGGAGCTGATCCTGGACATTTACGTACAGTTTTAACCTGGAATGTTATGAAAAACACACTGGAAAGAAAGTCTTGCTGCAAATGCTCCGAGCACAAAACCAGCATGTTGGTATTCATACAATTCACTCTTTTCTACTTAAAGCATGCAAATGTAAATAGTTTCATTTAGTGGGGTCCTACATCTTGGAGAGATGCTCTAGAGCCTTGATTGAACAGGGGCCACGTTGGTTAACTCCAGCACATAATACAAAGTCCATTTCCTGCAATGTTTTTGTGAGGACAGGTCTGAGCAGGAGGCAGAGAGCTAGATAGCCAAAGAAATGGGAAGCAGAGCTAGTGGGGCTGGGAAAAGTCTGACTACTGACTTGGAATTTCATCATAAAACTTGACTTGGCAGATGAATTGTGAAAGGCAGAATGAATCAGTCCAGGAGCGTGCTTCAGAAAATAAAATAAATCACAAGAACTGTATTTCAATCTAATAAACCACTGGAGAATGGGAACAAGCAACAGACCCTAAGCAGTTACGATTCTGCTTTCTCTGTTGGATCATTTTTGATACAATTTTCAAAGTTTTACTCCTTTCCTGATGTGCAGCTGAACACTCTAATAGTAAAAGAAAATGAAAAGTTTGGGGTTTTTTCTCAAGTGATTGATCACCATAACCACAAGCCCTCCCCAAGAGTTAGCCCTGCACCATCTAAATCTGTGATGAACTGTCTACCAGCATGAAGTAGGTTAACTAGCATTTTTTACTTTTCCCATCTGTAATGTGTTAACCTCCCGCAGGCCGCTTCGCACGCAACCGGAGCCGAGAAAAGAGAGTTACTAATATACTCCGTAACTGAAAAAACACTTACTCTTCTATCTTCTGGGAAAGGGCCTGGCAATCCTCTTCATAAATACGCACCTTGGGGCGATAAACATACTGGCTGTACAGGAGGTCTTCTGGAGTGGGCGGGGCACTGACTGCACACTGGGGAAAAACAGAGGGGAAAACGGTGAAGAAACAAAAATGCATCTTTTTTGAGAAACAGCAGCTTCCAATTAATTCCAATACCAAAATCAGCAAAAGGCCTGGAAGCTTTCTTTTTGCAGAATGCAAAAAAACCCCAAACCCTAACAGAGGCAGCCTGGTGTACTTAACAACAGCTACGCTGGATGCAGAATTGAAGCTGCCAGTTTTCAACGTGGCTTAGGCATGTCAAATAAATACGCTGGGGGTGTTTGAGCAAGCTATGTACTGAAGTCATGGAGATCAATTCTGTGCCTTCAGAGAAAGATGAATTCCAGGGGCTTTTTGGGGAGTGGGGTGTTTTTTTGTCAGATGAGTCACCAGTCAGAGCTTTGTAAGCCTGATGGATATTTAGGAACAGCTCGGTATCAATCATTTTACAAACTGAAAGTGTAAACTAAACTAAGACAGCACAGCATTTGAAAAGAAAACAAAAGAGATTTAGAAGTAATAAAGAAAATTAATCAATATAAAAATGATATTAGCTGTGCTTCTTTTTAACCAGTTTTCCTTCTTTTGTCATAGCAGTTTTAGAGAACTTCAAAACGCACAGACTTTTTCTACTCACTCTTGCTAGAAGATGAAGGGGAAATGTTAGACTGAGCTAATTCTTACTTTCAAACTTAGCATTCTTAGGACAAGTTTAAAAAGCAAGAATTAACATATTTGTCCAAGAACAGATAATCCTAAACATATGGTATTTTGTGAAGAGATTGAATTTCTATTTTTTCCAGCAGTGAGGAGTAGGGAAAAAAAAAAAAAGCATCAGACTTAGAGGTGAACAAGCAAAGAGAGAAGAGGAAGCACAAGGTGCCTAACACACTTGTGGAGGTGGAACTCAGTTCTGGTTTAGCTCATTCCAAGGCTGTTAATGCAGACTGGCTAGTTGTTAAAAATAATAATTAAAAAAAAAAAAAAAAGACAAAGGAATTGAATTTAAGGTCAGTTACACTCCACGTATCAGAGGACAGGAACTCACACTGGCTGGAATATGGCTGTGTCGGGGCTTCTGAATGGGAACGTGGACTTGAAGAAGTGTCAAGAATTCCCCAACTGTGATAACACCATTCTGAAATTTCTGTAAAGATTAGGAAAACAGCACAGGTAAGCACACTTTTCAAGCAAGAACCTTTACTGGCATATACACGCACGAGTGATTTTGCTATTAGGAGAAGTCAGCACCTTCCAGACATTTACGTACCTCCCGTAAAGTATCTTCACAAATGCTGTCTGTGAGAAGCTGAGACTCCATCTGACTGCTTGGCTGAACTAGCAAAAGATTACAAAAACAACAACAAAAGGGATATTGCTGGGGTTAGTAATATTCTTACAGAAATATGCACCTAAGCTCATTAGTTCTAGGAAAAAAAAATAAATTGTAATGTAGTTTGACCTTTGTGTGTGTTTCTAGTGCTGAATGAAACAACCACTCGGGACAAATAAGAAGCATTAGTTTAAGAACGTAATACAAAATAAAATCTGTGTCGGGGGGTAATTAAGTGACAGAGTTCACTTTTCTATGGGAGGAAAATCATATGGGACATACTAAAAAGTAGCAAAACTGGGAAGAGACTCCAGCCAGTTCACAGAGGGGATCAAATATACACAGAGACCAGAGAGCATCTGAGGTGCCAGCAGCTTTCAGGGTGACATGGCATTCCAGGCTTTGGAATTTGGATGTTTCTCCCAGAAAGGCAAGAGCTCAACTTCTCCTGGGCAAGGCATACAGCAGAATTGGAATTGGTTTTGTAAGAAAGAGGCAAGGTATCACTTATCAGATGATTGGCAGGTTTCTGCTTCATTGTTAGGTATCAGCTAATTAGCAAGAGCTAATTAAACCTGCTTAGAGCCTGTCCCTGCAGAGCACCCTGAGGAGTCTTTCCAAGAGCGCAGCGCTGAGACAGGCAGACTCCTGAGTGGAACCAGCTCAAGATTACCTTTGGGCCAGCAGAGTTTGAGCTGGGGCTTTGCTCTGTGCTAAGGCAACTCAACTGCCCCACCTGTCCATTGTCCTTGAAAACAAAGCTGCACTGAAATTCTGCTCCTTTTCCTTCCCATCTCTTTTCCTCAGACTCTCAACCAGAACGCAAAAACATGCTGGCTGGCAAGCACTGAGGCATCCAAAGCCTTTCCCAAACAACATACATGGTACAGGTGGAGCTCTTCATAAGCATACTTCATCTCTCACGAAGCATAAAGAACACAGGGTCTGAGACCGTGACCACAGGGGAAGCTTTACTCTGTGTTAGCTCTGTGTCAGCCTTACTTGTTAGCTCTGTGTCAGCCTTAACAGAATCCAGAGAGCTGCTGGTGCTGGCGTGAGTGCCGTCAGGGCTTTTAGCTGATTGGTTTGGAGGATCTTCACCTTCGTGGACTTCTATTTGGCTTTGAGACACAGCGCCAAAAGTAGCCTAATATTAGGAAAAGAAAAAATTTAAAGGAGCTATATGAAATGATCTAAGTTAATCAGTAATTTATTGTAGCTGTTTCTTGACGTGCAGGATTGTTTCACTTTTCATAGCAGCACATCATCCATCTATTCATCATGGCAAACGGCTGGTAAAGCTATTTCCTATGATGTCATAAAGGAAGTAAATCAGCAAAACCCTTCAGTCATTGCAGAAGCAAAGCAGCTGCCACCACAGCACATTCTTCCAGCTTTTGGAACAAGAAAGTTTCTACTGATGACCACAAACTTCTTCTTAAGGTCAGATGAATGTTCCGTATTTGCACCGATTTCCTAGACTACAGTTTGTGCCGCTGATAAAGAAGCTTATTTAAACTAAACATGCCTGTCTGGATTTGCAGTAATTGCCTCAGGCCTCACTACATCACTACCTCAGCAACAACAAGCCAGTGGTTCAGCTCAGAGGAGTAAGGTTATTTAGTTGAGAAAGGATGAAGAGGACACTGTGGAGAGAATGGTTTAAAGTGGGCATAGGCCTCATTCTGTCTGCTGTGCACAGCTCAGGAAAGTTGCACACAACCACCCCCTTCTCCTGCTTTGGCAAAACAATGGAAAATACAGGGGAAGACCCAGCAACACAGCAGCAAATGGGTGGTTTGGAGAAACAAGAAAAGCTACTGATAGATCTGCTTACACCCAAACGTAAACCAGAGTCCGGTTAGTGTCTGTCCCCTTACCCTGGGTGGTCAGGCTCACCTGCAAGTCTTGGGAGTCCCCACCATCCAAGTTTTCATCCCTCTTCAACTTCTTTGGACTTTGAAGATCCTCTTCACCTTGTTCCAAAGCTCTTTTTGTGTTGCAGGTTTTTGTCTCTTCAAACTGATTCTTTTCATTGTGGGAGATTTGTTTTTTGCTTATCTCCCTGCAAGAATTTTCCACGAGTTCGGAGCTCACAGACTCATTTGAATCCATTTCTTCTGGGTAAACAGGAAGAAATTCTCCTGCTATAAAGTCAGAAGGGCTGAAGTTCTGCCTACTAGCCTGGTTGGTACCAGGGGCTTCATCAGCATTTCCACTTACTTCTGAAAGTAGTGCTTCTCCTTTGTCTGAAGACTTTGCATTTACATCCTGTACGCTAGAAGCAGAAGGCTTTCTCCTGCTGGGTAGTTTAGGCTGGAAGATACCTAGAGGGACCTTTATTCCTTGATACTTATCCTTAAGTGCCATGCCTACATTTGCATCTATGGGAGCTGCTCCAGATTCAAGACACGCGTTCTCCTGCTCTCTGGAGTAAAATAAATTATTTTGCTCATTTACAGTATTTTTCCCTAACCTCAAGGTATCCTCGGGCTGAACGGATGATTTGGGCAGCTGGTCAGAAGAAGCAGTTTCAGAAATGGAGAAAGCTGCAGATTTCCTTCTAATATTTTCCAGTTTTGAACAAACACTGAATATACCTGATAATTCAGGTGCAAGAGTGGGATCTGTTTGATCTCTTGGACTGTCTCTGACCAAAAGTTGCTTACTTTGTTCAGAGTTAATCTGAAGGTCTTTCGGAGGTGTCTCCCCTTCAGCTGACAGCCCCTCCCCTTCCTTTGATTCCCCGTTAGAAACTGGACCAAGGCTTGCTCCAGCCAAGCCTAAAGCTGCACCTGGATCTTCACGTCGAGGTGAATCCTCTTTCAGCACTTGGTTTCTCTGAGCACTGCACGCACCTGGGGAATCCATCAGAGAATCTGGTTGCTGGAGGGGAAGTGGAACATGGGATACCACATTGCTGCTTTCTTCACTGTGATCCAAGGGCCCACTATTTGGAAGCTTGAAAGAAATGCTCTTCGCTTTCAGGTTTTCTGGTACGAGACCCTGCTCACTGCTAACGGGCACAGAAGCATCTGTGGGAGGGACAAGATCCTGGGGCGTCTGAACAGCCATAGGCCCTTCTGGAAGTGAGGCAGGATAAATGGAATCTGGTGTCATGCCACTGGGGACTTTGATGGCTCCATTCTCACCAGAAAATGCTGAGGAAGCAGAAGAGAGAACGTTGGGCTTGTCCTCGGAGCTCGCACGATGTTCACCATTCAGGCCTCTCACATGCGAGGAAGCCGCATCTCCCCGAGAAGACAATGCACTATGCAAGTCTGTTTGCTGAGTGCTTTTAGGAGACACTTCCTGGTTCTCAAACCCGTTAATATTGTTATTAACAGCAACAGTATGGGATGCAGTTATTTCCATATCACCTTGATTGTGGGTAAACAGGGTGGTTTTATCATCAGGAACTGCAGAACCAGCTGGAACAGACTCTCTGTTGTGTACACCGATTTCACCGCCTAACAGAGCCGTATCGATTTTAGTGATCTCCATGTCCTCAGCCGAAGGAAAAATGATGGTTCTGCTACCGGGAACAGCCTCCTGTCCAACCCGCCTCGCCAGGTCAGATCCGTCCTCACAGAAAACTCTTCCAATATTTTCATCCACGGAGTGAGACTGGGTCATTTCCATGTCAGCCTGGTAACTCGTGAACATGATCGTGGAACTTACAGGAACAGACCGAGCGGGCTGCCGACCTCGCAGGGAATTTTCTTCCAAAGCCGCGTGATGGGCTTTGGTGATTTCCATGTCGTCCTCAGCACACACGGTAGCTTCACCGTTTGAAAGGCCTTGCTGGCCAACCCCCTCACTCGAGTTCCGTTTATCATCACAGGCAACTTTGATGGGGATTTTATCAGCAGAGCGAGACTGGGTAACGTCCTGGTCAGCCTGGCTACTTGCAAACAGAACGGTTTTCACAGGGGCTGGAGAGACAGAAGGGAGCCCTCCCACATCTTGCGAGACAATTTCATGGCCTATTGCAGCTGTATGGCTCTCAGTAATCTCCATGTCATTATTCTCATCACTTGGTGAAAATAAAACAGTCTTTTCTCCTTCTGTTCCTTTCAAGCTTTTCCTTCCAGTCCTTTTAGCCATGTTAAACATCCCTTGAGACGCGGCCTTTTCCATAGATTTATCAATCACAACAGTATCGAGTCTACTTATTTCCATGTCATCATTGTAGGTAAAAACACAAGTTTTATCTCCAGGTATCAAGGATGTGTCATCATGTGACTTTTTAGACTGCAAAATCATTTTGTGTGCTGAAACTGTATGACTCCTGGTGATGTCCATGTCAGCATCTTCTGAAAATATGGTGGTTTTCTCACCTGAAAAAGGCAAATGTGTTAAACCACGCGTGGTTAACATTTTCTTGCCAGATACCAAGGAGTACACCTCGCACACAGGCGGCTCCTGACTGTTTAGTGACATCAGAGCACCTTTATTTAAGGACATCATTTTATTTTCCTCTTGAACAAGGTGCCCAGGTACTGCTTTTCCTTCTGATAAAGCAGCACTGATGTTGTAATCAGGAATCATCACTGCACAGTTTCCTGTCAGGTCCATGTTTTCACCAGAGTGAAACACAACGGACTTTTCTAAAAATGAAGGCAACTGGGAACTTCCCTTACGTGGTTCAGATGGATTGGCCAGAGATGGCTCTTCAGCACCCTGTGAGTGCAGGCCATCAACTGAGCAGGGGGGTTTAAAATCTTCTCCTCTTCTACCAGTTGAAAAATCTCTCTCAGAACCTGCTCGAGTTGGCAACGTTTTGTTTCCTGCCTTCAGAGTGTGGGTTTTCTCTTGCCTGTCTAAGTTCTGGCAACCTCCATTTATTCCTAATATTGTTCCAGGTTGTGTATTCCCTTTCAGTGCAGAGGAAGGCAGCTCATTGCTGGAAATACAGGAACCACTTGGAGCCAAAGAAGTAATGGTTTGCTTATTTGGGTTCATTTTCAAATCCCCACGTTCTGTTGCTGTCATCTGACTGGGGAGATCCACACCAGAACTACCAGGATGCTGGAGGGTCTGGTTCTGCAGCTGCTTGGACAGGACGTTATTTTGATTGAGATTGTGCTCATATTCTTGAGCTGTATTAACAGGAGCAACAGCAAAGGCAGCAGGAAGGGTTCTGGTTGTGCCCATGCTTGGATCATCTGAAAACACGCCCGTTTTGTCAGTGGTGCAGGAAACGGAAGCGTTTAGAAGGGTTTTTTCCAAAGGTTTTGATTTAACAATGTTTTGTCTTCGCAAGGACACAAATGGACGGGCATCAGTGACAATATTCTCAGGGTCTTCTCTCCTTTGCTCTTGTAATGAGCACACGCTTTTTGCACAGGAACTTGAACCACTTGTCTGAAAGTTTGTTTTTCCAGGCTTCCTATCAGCCATTATCACCTCAAGATCTTTACCATTCCTTTCTATAGTCTGGCTTCTTTGAATATTCCCATCAATACTGATCACCTCAAGATTTTCCTTGTCCATATCTAGAGAATTTGCACCTCCACCAATACTTTTGTTTTGGTTCCTTCTTGAAACTATTTTATGATGCATTTGTTTTGCTTCCGCAGTTGCGCCGTTGCGTTGATCGTCAATGACGACAGCATGGCACTTTGTTATTTCCATTTCTTCCTGCTCATTTAAATTGGAAGATGTAGCTCTGTCACTAAGAAAATGAGGTTTGCAGGTGACAGAGGTGAACACTCCAGCGGGAAATTCATTTTCAACATTCTTTCCATCATCCTTGACAATATAGGTTTTACTCAAGTCCATATCTTCTCCAGAGAATATCACCGTCTTCTCACCGGGCAGAGAAACAAGCCAGGAGTTTCCCAGTCTGTGCTGAAGCCTGCTCATAGAAACACCAGTAGACACCGAACTTGTACACGAATCAAACCCAACATCCACTGAAGCAGTCCCATGACCTCGGGTCACTGTCTCGATTCGTTCATCTGAGCCTGAGGACAGTTGGAGTGCACCGGGTTCATATGACACAGGAGCTCGATTATATGAAGACATCAGACTCTTCGTAACATCCCTGTCGCCAAGTGCAGGACGTCCGTTTTCTGCCAGCAAAGAGTTTGCATTAACCGGCTTTTCAGAAGCTTTATGAGGTGAACTGTTCATTTCTTTGGTACTGCTACTGTAGCTTACATCCCTATAATTCCCAGTCATTTCCATGTCATCATATTTAGAAAAAAACAGAGTTTTATCATCTCGGAAAACAGTCTCAGAAGAAATGGATCCTGGGATGGCAGACATTGTTCTGGCCTCTTGTTTAACAGTTTGCAGCACTGTAAGATCTTGTCTGTCTTCAACATTGACTACTTTTCCATCTGTACAAAGTCGAGGGTCATGCTGAACAAGTAAGTGCTGATTAAATGCTGTCTTTAATACAGAATCATCCGACTCTGTGGATGGAAAATCCTTTTTGAAGTTTAGACTTTGATTCCCAACACTGGAGAAGGGAAGAGACACTTTTGCCGTGTGACTAGTGGTCATATCCATTCCATCATCTGTGAACGCCTGGGTAACATCTGCAGTCAGCAATTGCTGTGGTGGAGCTTCACACAAACCAGAAAACGCAGCTTTACCATCAGGTGCCTGGCATTTGGTCAAATCCATTCCATCATCTTGCCCTCTAAAGACTTTTGTTACATTGCAGGTGTCCAGTGGTTCATGGGAATACACAAATTCCGCCAGCGGTCGAGCCACATCTTCTGAGACTTGTGAGGGGTCATAGAAAATGTTCTCTTTATCAGGTCCCTCAATAGGATTTGGTGATTTTTCATTCGACTTCAAGCTCTTCAAAAATTCATTGAAATTTATTTTTTTTACAGTAGTAACATCTTCCTTCTGTGCAAGAGACGGGCACGAGCAGTTTGTGGGGTCAGAGAAGAACGTAAATTCTTTGCTCCCTTCTGCCTTTGCATTGTTAGAGTTTAACCCAGCCAGAAATGATGTGATATCTATTTTCTCAGTTTCGTCAGCTTGATTGCTTTTCAAGTTACGTGTAATCACTGCAGTGTGACTTGAAGTCATATCCATTTCATTTTCATCTGCAAAGATGAGGGTGGTGTTGTGCCTGTTTGTCACATCGTCCTCCTAAAAACAAAAAAACAAACCACAAACAAAGAAAAACAGGAAGAAATTACAGTCTCTGACAAAACAAACTATACAATGGCTTATTCTATTTAAAACAAAAGTCAATGAATGCAGTCCTAAGGTTATAAAACGTTTACATTTCTTTTTTGTGGGGGGAGGGAGATAAAAATAACTGCTGTCTGTCCCCCTCGGTAAGCAGGAACACATTCATGGAAAGGATGACGACTAAATTACTAGAGCATATCACATTTAAATGGCTTTTTTTGAAAGGCTGTGTCTTAGTTTTACTGTTGACTGAAGACTTCACATCTAGACATATCTTGGTGAGCATGGAACAATTACTGAGCCGTATGGATCAGTATTTTTTATCTCAACAGTGTAGTTCTCACCCTTCCTTCCCACCCTCTAACTGCAGGTAAAAACCTTGCTCAGCTTATCATGCACATGCCCCAAAGCAGCAGCACCAAGTTGGAAGATTACAAGACTTTTCTGCCACTGAGTAGGGAGATTTTAGTCCAGAGGATTTAGTTTTGAAGCTGTAGGGCAAAGCTGGCCAGTAACAAGATACAAAACTGTATTTTAACCACATATAATGAATCTATTAGGAACAGCTTCGCGTTTACTTCAAATTCCAAATGCTATTTTAGAAATGCAAGAAAAAAATTATCCTACAAGCAGCACATTGCCCAAAGCAAGGAGAGACAGAGCGCTCATCTGACTGCTATAGCCTCAGATTATACATCATCTCATCACTAGACTTGAACTGTTGGGGCTTTTTGGTTAGCTTTTTAACATGCCTTAAGAGCTAGCATGTTTTTAAGCCATATCTTTAAACTCAACATAGAAGCCAGCAGCCATTGCAGGAAGGGAGACTGATTCAACAACGGCTTTGTTTAACAACACAGGGCCACAACATCGTCACCGAAGTGCCACACTCCAGGATTTCTGTGCAATTGTGCCTGTGAAGATCTTAGCTGAGAATTTTGTGCTTTATTACTTGATCCAGATGAAGAAATTCCATTACCTTTTTATGCTAATCACTGCAATTTGTCTAAAGCTTTTTACCGTCGGGAACAGCGAGCGCATTTGTGCGTATGCGTTCTACCCGTAGAAGATAAAAACACACCAGCAGAGAGGAAATACATGAGAAAAAAATACATAACCAGGCCTATCTGAAACATAAGCTCCTTTGCATATTTTTAAATAAGAATTAAAAAGAAGGGAGGAACTAGCTCTGCTAGGGGAAAATTCCCAAGCAATTTTAGAAGCCAGAGGTACCAACACTGCAGTACAATGGCTACCGGATTAGGAGAATACTTTGAAACAGGAGATGAGCTTTCAGTGGAATTTTACACGACTACGAGGACTTTTTTAGGCAGCCGAGTTACACTTGTCATCTTTACTACACAAATTAGTGGAATGTATTTTGGACACTGATATTTTAAGCACCCCAAAAAAGAAATAAAAGCCTTCATCTACCTCAGTCTGCTGCACCGCTGCCTGGATAGGGGCATGAAGCAAAGTGTTCATCCCTGTCGAGAGAAAAGGAAATACTTCATTTGTTGCATTATTTTCATACTATTTTATCCACTGAGCTGAAGATCTACATGCTCGTTTCACAAACACCACTAAGTACAATTGAAAACAAATACACTCTGTGAAATATTTTCAGTACTCGCTTGAGCACGTGGAAGAGCTGCCCGTGCTGCTGCAACGCAACACTTGTGAACAGCTTCCCGGGACAGAGCCCGGTCACGCAACAGTCATCTCAGTCAGGGAACTTGTTTTAGGTGTGTTCAAACTATTCAAAAGGAATCAAGAGTTTTGACTGAAGACAGCCATTCTGCTATGAGATCTATTGCCAAACTCACCAGTGATCTCGCACGGCACAGCGTCAGGCTCTTCATTTCTAAAGAGGTGGGTTAGGTAAACAGATTGTTAAAAGATTTCACAAGAGAAGCTTCAGCAACACACTGAAGAGGCAGAGAGTTCTGCAGAACTTGTACGGGGCTGGGCAGCAGATACCAGACACTACTTATATGTCTTCAATATATTCTAATTTGAGTTGCAATCTTATTTTCCCCATGAGATTCTCTCATCGTGGCATGCCACATGCCACTGTTCAACATACAGGTGGCATTTTAATTCCTCAGTGGCAGGTAAAAAAAGAGGAAAACATTCTATTTTTAACTCAGACACTCCACTTCTAGTTATTCCTTTCTCTTTGGGAAACTGAAGCCGTGCTCCTAAAGCCTGAAATCTCTTCTCTGTAAAGTAAAAAGCCAGATAGTGTCCAGCTTGAGAGGTTTTCTGTCTAACTTGTAATGCCTTCTGCTCTCCGCTGTTTTATTGATTGCTCTTTCAAGACCAAGAAACCTTAGCTAGAGTAGTGTTTTTTGGGTTTATAGATATATATACACATGCACACATACATCTCTCTCTTATTCTACAGGGTTATGTTTAAAAGTGTGAGTTAACTACAGCTGTACGTACACCATTTCCTTGCTATGTGTTTTAAATGTAACAAATCCCCCTTTACACATAGAATGTATAAATCCAGGTTATTTTACTTACCAGGTCATTGGAATTTTTAAAATTCCATCGCTGTGTTTTCTCTAGACAAGAACTTTAAGGCCAGACTAACACTATCTACCTCCAAGGGAAAAAGTTACGGTAATAAATATCAAAAACTCTGTCTATCAGATATGAAAGCTGGTAGGGCTTTCCTGGAAAACATTCCCAAGCAATCAGCTTTGGAAGGAAGCAGTTTCAAGATGTCATTGTTTAATGTTTTAGAAACCACTACCTTTTTGTGATCAAACAACATGCTCCTAGGCTTTCTTTGCTGCATCCCTTCTCTTACTGGTCAAAAGCAATTATCTGTTTAAATAAATAGGTGTGCTGGATTTCTTCGAGGAGTGGTATTTTGATAGCTGCATGTCACGTGAAGAAAGGGATTTGCAGGACAGAGCTCTACAGCGATGGGAAATTGTTTTCAAACTTACTGATGGATGAGGACATCACTCCCTGGATCTGCCACGCACTCTGAAAGCGGTAAGGAAAGGAGATGTCACAATGCGAGAAGCGCGATCAAACTGTTCAGAGAGAGGAGTAAACTGCACAGAAAAGGATGTTCTGAAGTTCTTGCTCTTGATGTGCCTTCTCATCATGGCAAAACCCTGGAGAAGCCAAGTACTTGGAAATGCATCAGCTTTCCAGCTTCCTCCTGGGTAATCCTTGACGGAATGAATATGACATTCTGCTCAGCCCTCTTTAGATCTAAATCCTCGAGGCAGATTTGGTTCTAGGTGCATTTTGTCTAAAGAAGTAATTCCTTTTCTGAGCTACAAGGTCCTCAATACCAGTAACTAATGGGTTCTCAGACAGTCCACAATGAACAGCTGACCCTACTGTTGCTTACCTGTGACTGACAGCCCTGACTTCTGAAATTCAGGCTAAAATCTTGTTGCTAAGTCTGCAAGCCCTGTCAGGAGAAGAGAAGGGATTTTTACCTGCACTTTCTGCCGTGTTATTCTTAAGATCTCTCTGGAAGACTCTGCAGCTAAGAAAAACACAAAACAACCCAGTTTTTGAAAAACACAAGACCATCTGTTTTGAAGCAAAGAAAAACAACAGAAAAAGCCAGCCCTAATTTAACTCTATTCCACATGGTGTGTTCTGAAATGAGATTTTAAAAGCCAGCAGCTTATTGAACCCAAACATATTTGGCAGGTGGGTTGGAAGAGATGATCTCCAGAGGTCCCTTCCAACCCTGACAATTCTGTAATAATTTTCCATCATTATTATAATTAAGATGGAAATCACTAAAAAAAAAAAAAAAACAAAAAAACCAAAAAAAAAAGGGAAACAAAAGCTCCTAATTACATTAAATTCACTGAACCATTTTTTTGTTGTTTTGTTGGTTGTTTGGGTTTTGTTTTTTTCCCTAGCAAAGAAAAGAAAATGACTCGTGGTTCTCTTGGGCTCAGAATCCCCTCAGTATAACAACAGCCACCAGTCTGCCTGTGCTGAATACTCACAAACGTATGCAAACAGCACTTTTAGGGGGTACCAGATTATTACCTAGAGCCTGCATTTTATGCTTCAATAAATGACGTAGATCTGGACCCTTCAGATCAAACTTACTCGATGGTGTTCGCAAAGCTGACTCGGCGCGAGTTTTTCCTACGTTTTTCTATATTGATATCCTGACAAGAAAGAACACAACACTTTGTTATACAGAGAACTGCTCTTGTCCCATAAGCCACCAGAAGCACAGCTTTTCACAACACACAAAGAAAACCCACCCACCCCCACCTCAAAATAATAACCTGCGAGCCCAAGGAGTAGAACAGATATTTACTACTTTGCTCCAGCTTCTCCTGACATAGACACACCCATCTCAGGAGAAGCAAGGTCTACAGGTCACTTTGTGAGAGCTGCCTGGTTTCAAACAGAAGCAGAATTCCAGCCATCAGGATTTTTGTCTGGCATTGTAGGGAAAATATACGTGATTGCTTAGCAAGACAGGTGCAGGATTTTTTTTTTTTCCCCTTTAGTTTTCCATTACAAGAACTGGGGAAAAAAAAAACCCTCAGTAATAATAGTTTGACATTATGGGAAATAGGATTCATGAAAGGATCAGTCACCATCTTCCTACTGAAACATCTAAATGGTGTCATCGAGTACATGACGGTGCTAAGGCACTGTTAGGGGGTGCGTAGCGGCGCGGTATTACACACACTGGATAGCTAATTCATCACACCACTGCACTGCACTTGTCTGCAATAAGCTTCCCTGACTAAATAGCTCAGTCTCAGGACAGTGGAACACTTGTTGTTTAAGAAAATATGAAGTATTCGCACACCAGGCACCACCCCTTCTGTGCACGTGACTAACAAGGCCTGTAAAAGACCTAATTAAAAAAATCATGTCAGCAACAGGATCAGTTATGAATGATGTCACACCACTGTCTGAGACTCTCATATCACTCATTAGCAGCACCATCCATCCTTGTTAACAAGTATTGCAGTTTAAATGGAGACTGTCAGCCTCGTACTCAGCCCAGGTTTGACAGAGATGTGCAGAAATATCTCAGGCTTGTATTTCATATCCTAAAAAAAAAATTATTAGACTTTTTCATCCAAAGTCTTATATACTAAAAGATGAGTTTTGTAGTTCTGTCAGCAGCAACAGATAAATCATATCAATATATGATGCAAGTAGCCCCCAGGACACACCCTTGGCAGAAATGGCACCGAAGACACGCTCCTGCACAGACTTAACAGACCTACCTGAGTCAAGTCATTCCCATTTCCCAGATCATCAAGGGGATTTCGTGGAGCCTTTAAAATCTAAAGGAAAACAGAATAGTTGAGAAGATTGGCTCCGACCACAAGAACTGAGGAGCTGGCTGGAGAGAGTTTACGACAGCCAGCAACGCCTCAGTCAATCACATCAATCTAATAGGCTCGCTCTTTGCTTTTTGAAAGCTCTGCACTGTGATGAGAAAATGAGTTCCCTCCACAGTTTCCCTTCTTTCCTTCGCTCACTCACATGGTTTTCTTTTGAGAAATGCCTTAAGTTACTCACAGAGGACAGTCGCTTCCCTCTGATGTGCTCTGTATTGTCACTGGAGGGGAAAAAAGGGAAACAGAGCATAAGCTTGAACCAAGGTGTATTTCTTGAATGATTTTAAGGTTAAGAAATAATTTTCTCCATTATTTTTACAAGTGCAAAATTAAATAAACAAGTTTGCTTGGAAGAGGTCATTTCAGCACTAACTTCCCAAAAATAAGCTTTGTAAAGTTCAGCAGATTGCCCTCCAAACCCCATGGGCAGTTATCTCCAGACAATTCACTGCTAGGAAATTTCCTCAGAGCTTTCCTACACACACTCAAAGAAGCTCCCTGTTCTTCTTCATAGTCAAAACCACATTTAATTCAAGAGACGCTGCAGGGATTAAGAAGCTTTGTCTCTAAATGATAATATTTTTACCATAACAAAATCCTTAGGAGGTTTCAACTTACTTTTCCATGTTAGGGTCTGTGTAAATCTTCTCCATTTCTAAGGATGTGCTTTTGCTGTAAAACGCGGGACTGAAATCAAAAAATATTAATGAACCTCCATGAGAAAACCACCTACAACCACAAGTAGATACTAGCTTTAGATGCTCTAAGTTTTGTCTCCATTGTTCTCTAGTCACATTATAATAGACCTCTCGAGTCCACATTTTCCTGTTATGAACCATAATATAAAACAACTACATGAACAGTTTTGAGTCTTCATGGTTAGGCACCCTTTATTTAAAGGTAAGATTCTGGTAACTATTGGGCATAAACGTGATCAAAGCTTATACAATGCGAAGTCTGACAGTTTCCTCTGACACACAAAACAATTTTTCAGCCACTCATTTTCCTCCCACTCCAAGAATATCTCGTGCCCATGCCGGTAACTCCCACTAGCCCAGAAACTACAACACTTAGCAAAAGTTGCATAAAATCATTGATAAAACGAATCCAGCCACAATGGGAGGATGCTGGTGCTGACAGGGACGATAGTTAACATTTCTTATGAACGGCAACACACTTCAGGGCTTTGCATTCCAGGTTAATGTTCCTCATAACTTCAGCCTCCCACAGAGCTGAGAGAGACTACCCAAGAACGTGCCACAGAATCAACACGATAAATGACACGATTTAGCAAAATGCTAAATCACATAAGACGCTATTGGGGGATATTATGGGCATTTTGCCCACAAGGCAGAGCAGGGTTTGAATTAGAGGGGAAAGGAAAAGGAACAATCCTGTATCTTTCCGAAATATTAGTTTGCTCAAAGACAACGTTCACAGGCAAGAAAAGCACGATAAGAAAACTTAGCCAACAGAATTTTTTTCACGGTAAATTTCTGCTTAAGCAAACGTATTTTTGATAATTAAGTACCTCCCAGTTCCACGCTATGAAGAATCACTCCATCTATTTTTTTCAGCCCATCCTTACAGTTGCCCACCCAACCCCCTGGGCTCTACCCCCTTTAAGAATGAGAATCTGTTTATTCTCGTTATGGTTCCTTTTCGCTCTCCCCGCACGACCCCCCGTGGGGTTTTCTTTCCCGCCCTGTCAGGGCTGACAGCGCTGCCCGAGCAGCCTCCAGACGCTAATTTACACCTCGTTCCCACTTACAGCCAGGTTTTTTCCAAACGTGAGCTACTTCGCATCGGTCGAGACCGCATTTATCGGTCCCTCAGGCTGCCAGGCCTCCCCCGACTCCGGCCACGCCAGGTGGGACCTCCTTAGGCCCGAGCCCGACGCCCCGACCCCCTCTTCCCGCCGGCAGGTCTGCGGAGGAATCTTCTCCGATCTTCTGCTCCCGCCTTTTCTCTGCCCTCCCCTCCCCGGTGGTGACCGCGCAGGTTCCGCCCCAGAGACGGGCAACGGCCGTCGCCTCAGGCGCTTCCCGCGCTCCCCGGGCCCGGCGTCTTCTCGCCTTCTCCTCACGGGGACCCATCCGCGACCGCTCTCACATACCGCTGCGGACTCGGCCCTCACGGCCTCTGCCGGCGGGGTCCTCCCGCTGTTCTCCGCGCTGCCCCCCCCGGCCCCCCCCCCGCTCCCCTCGGCCAGGGCCAGGGCCGCGGCCGCTCCTCCGTTCAAATCGAGCCGCCTCACGCCGCGCATGCGCCTCGCGCCAAACCGCCGTCGTGACGGCAGCACAGCGGCGCTCTACCGTACAGCGTGGCGCCCCCCAGCGCCCGTACAACATGGCGATCTCCGCGGAACAAGCCCGCCGCCTGCCATTTCACCATTCCCCCGTCGGCAGCGCTCCCCGCAGCCGCGGCGACCAGGCTGGAGCGGCAGAGCTCGACCTGCACAGGGTTGTTCCGTTCCCTCTCAATAGCATAGCGCTGCGTTGTGCCAACGAAGGGCCGAGCAGCCGGCGCCATCTCGCCGCAGGAGTTGCGGGCAGGAGGAGAGGCCAGGCCTTCGTTTACTTCCTTATAGGCTAGGAGAAAAGGAGAGTCGTCGTGACGAGGTGGCCGAGTGGTTAAGGCGATGGACTGCTAATCCATTGTGCTCTGCACGCGTGGGTTCGAATCCCATCCTCGTCGAGAGATAATACTTTTCATCTCGTTCTTTTTTTTCCCCCCATCACCTCTCGGGGGACAGCGGAGCTCGGTGCCGCTGGCTCACGGCCCGTTTAGGGCGCGGCCGTCGGCCCCGGCCAGCTCCCGCCCTCCTTCCCTCCCTCCGGCGGCAGCCCGGGGGCCCTGTCCTGTGTGGCGGGAAGGGCGTGAGGGGAGGCGGGAGCTGTGGGCAGGCAGCTCCCCAAGGGCAGGATACATCGGGGGACACCCCTCAGATGACATCTAGGACACCCCTCAGGGGTAAGGGGCACCCCTCGGGGCAGACACCCCTGGGGTTCACCCTCCATCCCACGGGGACACCCCTCAGCTCCCCCTCCCCAGGGAGAAACCTCAACCACTACACAAAGCAGCAGCAGCAGCGACGCTGCTCCCCGGGCAGTGATGGCCATGGTGGTGCCAGGACAGCATCCCGGGGGCTGAGGTGTCACAGGCCGGGGTGTCCGGATCCCCGTGGGGCTGGCAGAGCTGCCCAGTCTCCATCTGCCTGCTGAGCAAGGCACCGGCCTTCGCTTCTCCCCCCAGCCAGCTGCCTCTGGCAACAAACCACCCGCAAATCTCCCCCCGCAGTCCCCGGGCCTTGTCCTGCTGGGGGTGGCCGGGTCCTCAGGGGGAGCTTTGGGTGACTATCTGCACGATCAGGGGTTGAGGGAGCTCCAGCCAACCCTCCCCAGCACCCCACTGAAAACTACATCATGTTTTGCTTTAGGAAAGGAGTTGCTGCAGTTGGCTTTGCTTTGCATGAAGCTACCATGATACAAAAATGACTGTAGGGAAGAGAGATGGAAAAGCTGCTCCTCTGCCTCGCCCTACACCAAAGCTGCTCCTCTGCCTCGCCCTACACCAAAGCTGCTCCTCTCTGCCTCATCCATCAAGAGTTAACTTTTAAAACACCTGGGAGTTAGTGAAAAGCAATTGGGGACTGCTCCACTCCCCATGGGTCAAACACCTCAGGGCAGCTGGAGAGAAGGGGCTGGAGCAGCTCTTCGAGCCTTCCAGGTGCACACTGCAGTTTAACTTCTTTAAATCCTCACGGAAAGTAGATTCTACTAAATCCTGTGCAGAGAACGGCCAGAGTGTGACGCTGCAGCCTCGCAAGGGCCACCCATCATGAACCAGCCAAAAGGCAGATGGAAAAGTGTTACCACTGGGCAGCTTGGTGATGTTTTAGGAGTTGCTGAGTCGCTTCTACGCCAGGAGTGGGTGAGATGCAGCAAAGTTCTCACCAGGCTGGGTCAGGAGGGTTTATTTGTATGGAAAGTGCTTTAGCTGCTGCCGAGATGCACATTGTCCAGGTCTTATGCCATAGCATAAAAAGATGTATCACAATAAAACTGTCCTGGAGAAAGGACTTCCTCCAGCACCTACCTTTTGTCCAGGTAACTAACCCGCAGCCAGGACACAGCGTGGAACTCACACCTAAACAGAGGGGAATTTATCACAAGGCGTCTCCCCCAGCAGCGCTTTCCCTGTGAGCAGAACGGCCAACGCCAGCTTCTCGTGCACGTTTACAGCGAGTTGACCAGCTGCAAACTGACGCCACCTGAAAGAGGATGCGGTGGGCTCCTTGGTGACATCAACCTTAAATTTCCCCTGTTCAAAGGATCTTGGAAACAGAAGCCCCGGAGTTATTTTTTTGACCAGCAAGGAGTGATAATTAAAAGCTGCATAGCCAGAAAAAGGAAAACACAGCACTGGGCTGGTCCCACATCAGGTCTTTCAGCTCCCCAGTCTCCATCTACTGGCACAAGCCGGTAAAATCCCCTTCAGATGATTATTTCTTACGGAAAAAGGTGGGGCAGGGGAGAAACTCCCAAACAGTGTAACTCAGGACACCTTCAAGTCTCATTTAAAGCTGTTTCCCACCTTCCCCTTGCATCTAAAGCTGGTAACAGCTGCGGACACCTGTAATTATACGCTGAAGGTGCCCAAGTTTCTTCCCGAGTTACGTGAAATGTGTGTTTCGCTGCATGAAAAATGTGGGTGACACATTCTTAGTGTCATCCCTCGAGCACAGAGGACCTTTTATCTCCTTTAACAAGCTGCCTGTAGACCCTGGACCTGCCTTAACACCTGAGGGCAGGGAAAAAACCACCCCATAAATTAGAATAAGGAAGAGCAAAGCACAAACCCAAGTGACCTTTTATGGAGAGGTTCAACTCATCAGCTCATGATCCTGAAGAGAAAGAAATGCCTCAGCTACTCAGAGCTATCGGAAGAAGTAAGCACTGGTTTATTCTGGTTTGGTACACACATCTTGGTCCTGGTGACACTGTCACCATGTGGTTCTGGGAGCCTTGCCAGGGGGAAGGTGGTCACTCCTGTGGGCCTGGCCCCCCTGAGCTCCCAGCATCCCACTCGCAGACACCCGGGAAGGAGGGGAGCTCTACAGTAACCTGTGTGGAATGGGCAAACAGGTAAGAAAAGATTTCCACCAAAACCACATCTTGTGGGGGCTGAGGAACAGCCAAAGCTCCCTGGAGCTTGGCCTGAGACCAGACCACACTCCAGCAAGGCTGTTGCTCCACCTGCTGATAGTATCAGCTCCTCTGGATCCCTTTCTTCACCTTCAGAAAGGCATCTGGAATATTTCAGAAGCGTAGAACGCTGTGCACGCGCCGTCTGTAGAATGGGTGTGGAGAGAGGGGGGTATGGAGAGACCGGGCCAGACACCACTGGCTGCAGACAGCCCTCAAACAACCAGTTAAAGGTTCTGGTCTCTGCAGCAATCACCAGAGCTGGTCACTACCACTGGTGACACACACAGGGGGAAAAAAATAAAGATAAAAAAAGGATAAAAGGAACCTGAGACAGCAGAATTATCATCATAACCCTCCCTGAGGCCAAGAAGCAACCATGTAAACGCCGATGAAATTAACAACTGTAGAGATATTTATCATCCTGGAAACACACTGATATAAAATTTATTAAAAAACAAAGTCTTGTGGATCCTAAACCAGATTCTGTTTTGATTTCAAGCTGATTGTCACAATGAAGCCATATTAGAAACCGTTCCACACCAATGGGGCTAAATCCCCTTAGAAATCTCCTAAAGGCAGAATCTGGGGACTAGTACCTCCCAAAACAGGCCCGATATAGTTACTAACTTCCAGTTAAGGAACTGTTTGCACAGACACCAAAGGAGCCATTTCAAAGCCAAGTCTACACCTCTGATGCAGCGAGCGTGACATCGATCAGCTTCACGGTGCTCAGGTTTCACCGTACGGTGTCCTCAGTCATCACATTTTCGAGTTTTAAAACCAGTCTGACTCTAAAATAGAGTAAAAGCAGTTTTGAGTAGGACAGGACATCCAGCAGCTCTTGCTGTAAGACACGAGGACACAGCAGCCCCGAAGGAAAATCGCTTGCTGACTTCAGAGCAGGTGCTTGATTATGGGCGTGGGTAAGGGAGCGGAGCTGGAGCACGCCGAGGAGAGAGGCAAACCAAAGGCAGAGCTGCCCGTGCTGTGCGGCACCGGCCGCCCCAAAGTGCTGGTTCACTGAAGGGCAACACAAATCTAGTGTGGCAGCCCCAACCCCTCCCTGCTCGCCTGCCAGGAGGCTTCTCCAGCCCCAACAATCCTTCCCACCCCACCTCAAGTCACGGGCAGTTTGTTCACCTCAACCCCACTGAAAAAGCCAGTCTTGGGTCTTGACAAGACGCTTCCCCGGCCAACGTCCGCAGGTGCCCGATGTCCTCGGTCACTCCTCCCAGTCCTCCCTTGCCCACTCAGGCATCTGGGAGCAATACTCGAACTCTGCTCCCTTGTAGCGCAAGGCATGGAGGTACATCACCAGCTCCTTGGGAGACGGGTCCCGCCTCCTCACCTTGCACTCCACACACAACGGGTCCTTCTCTTCTGAATTTGCTCCAGTTTGCCCATCATGATTCTCGTACAAAACAAAGTCTTTATTTTTTTCAAGCGTTTCCAGGTTGGTATCAGAGTTCAGTGGACAAGCTACTACATCATTGCTCTTAGGATCCTCAGCATCCTTCTGGGGATCCTCAGTGTCCCTCTCAAGATCCCGAGAGGGACACCTGGCATCCCCGGCAGGGCAGGAGCTCTCGTTGACAGGATCAGCCCGTGCGGGCTTTGGACGGTCGCTCGGATCACCGCAGTCTTTATTGTCAGCGCCAGAGTTCAAGTCCTCCTCCGAAATACCCAGGATATCGAGGCTTTGTTTGGAACGATGCTCCTCCAGCAGCGCCTCCAGGAGCTCTTCGTCGGTTTTATCGACCCTGCCGCCTTTGCCGCGCTCGGGGCCCCAGGCATCCATGTTGTAGATGGGGTCGTTGACAATGGGATGCCCCAAGTACTGCAGGTGGACCCGGATCTGGTGCGTGCGGCCGGTACGCGGGAGACACTTGACTACACTGGTCCTGCCGTTGTAACTGAGCCTCTGGAAGATGGTTTTGCAGCACTTCCCTTTGGGGTCCACGCGGCACACTCCCACTTTGTATGAAACGACCAGTATGGGCTCCTCGCAGACCACTTGGTGCTCTGGAAACTCCCCCACCACGCGACAGACGTACTCCTTCTCCAGCTACGGGGAGACACAAGAGTTACTCAGACTGTTAACAGGGCAGGGAACTGTGTCCTGATGACACCCGAGTCCTATCCCAGCTACTCTTTCTCTTCCTCTTCAGTGAAATACATCTGTAGGCAACATACTGCCCAAATTTTATTGCAACTGAACAGGAAAGAGGAAAAAACAATAAAATCAGTTATTTAAACCCAAATTTCTCTCACGTTTCTCCCAGCACGTTGGTAAACCAACACCACAAGGTGTTGACCACCTGCCCTATTTTCTTTGTACTAAATTCAGGAGCGATCTCGCAGCGCCCATCGGTTCACGGCCCTGCAGCAAGTCCTGGCAGCTCATGCCCTGGAGCTGCAGTTCCATTTGGGTCAAGAGCTGCTGGAACAATGAGAAAAACGTCTAAAACTTCCAAAAGTGAAGAAGCATCAGATGACCAGCACATTTCCACATACAAATAAAACTGCTCTCTAAGTGTTTTGCACAGCCCCTTAGGGAAGGGGATCCCTAGCCAGCCAGGATTACCACAATCCAGTACATCCTGAGTCAGTCTTTCCCTCTTGATGCGTCTCCTGCCTCACACAACAAGGACAGCGAGGCAACCACAAGCTGCTGTGGAACTCGTGTTCATTTAGACCAAAAATTTTGTCTGACTTTGGACCTGTTTTGAGAAAATACTGTCCAAGAGACCCCCAAACAGAGCAGCCCTCAGTTCTCACCTGCCTCTCCCGAACCTGCTCATCGATCCTCTTGGACACCTCCACGGTCTTGGCAAACATGAGCACACCAGAGGTCATGCGGTCGAGCCGGTGAATGGTGTGCAGCTCCTTCAGGTCGTGCTCTTTGCCTAGGATGAAGATGACCGTGTTGTGACGAAACCTGCCGCAGGGATGTACCGGCAAAGAGGAGGGTTTGTCCACCACCACCACCTCGTCGTTCTCCACCAGGATCTGGATCGGCTGGGCGGTGACGGGCGGCTCGTGGCGATGCACCGTATTCCTGAGGAAATCATTGTTCTGCAAGGAACAATTTGTCTGAGTCGGGTCTGCATAACCACCCCACGCGGGCACACGCAACGTGGGCTTGTAATCGGAGCGGGGAACGGAAGCAACTTTGTCCCGGAATGAAGGATTTAGCACAACAGCTCTGCACATCGGCATCTGAATGCCATAACCTGCCTCGAGCACTGTCTCTGCGCCTCGCTCGCTCTCGGGATGAGCAGGAAGCTGTGGGGCAGGCAGGGCTGTGGGATGCCTGTGCTCCTGACCGTGCTGGGGTAAGGATTCCCTGGTGACCCGATTCCCCTCGAACACCACAGACTTTAGCACCACCACAGGGTTGTGTCACCGTGCTGGTGATCACTGGGGGGAATTCTCGTTGCTGGAGCCTACACGGCATCCTTGTCTCCATATCAAAGGGATGTGGATTTGATGATGGACCACTTGGTGGAAAAGGTATTGGCTGGATGGTGGCACTCAAAGAGCTGTGGTTGGCAGCTCAATGTTTGAAGGGAGGCCAGTGACAAGTGGTGCTCCTCAGGGGTCAGTACTGGGACCCGTGCTGCTGCTTATCTTTGTCAGTGATGTGGATGGGGGGGATTGAGTCACCCACAGCAAGCCAGCTGCTGACACCAAGCTGTGTGGTGTGGTCAACATGCTGGAGAGACGGGAGAGGGACTCAGGGGTGCTGGGGGTGAGAAGCTGCAGCAGCCACTGGCACCCTGGGCTGCACCCCCAGCAGCATGGGCAGCAGGGGAGGGGGGGGGATCCTGCCCCTCTGCTCCCAGGGCTCTGGGGAGACCCCCCTGCAGTGCTGGGGCAGCTCTGGAGTCCTCA